>NW_019280675.1:18511-98796 GCF_000648695.1 Onthophagus taurus
CCAAAAGATACAATTTTAAAAGTAAATTTAAATATACTTTGCAATTTCTAGATGCCAAGAAATGAAGAGGCCTGGAAAGAAATCGCATCAAATTTTAATAGCCGATGGAATTTCCCAAATTGCTTAGGTGCAATAGATGGTAAACATGTAGCGATTAAAAAACCAGCAAATTCAGGTAGCCACTATTTTAACTACAAAAAGACTCACAGCATAGTGCTGATGTTGATAGCTGATGCAAACTACGAAATTATAATGGCGGATATTGGCTCAAATGGGAGTCTTTACCGCAACAAAATTTTATGAAAGACTTCAACAAAACAGATTAAAACTCCCAGATCCAATAGAACTACCAAATTTTCCAGAAAAGGTGCCATACGTATTTATAGCAGATGACGCTTTTCCTTTAAAAGAACATATAATGAAGCCATATAGCCGAAGGGCTTTAATATTGGAAGAGGACATTTGTAATTACAGGTTTTCCAGAGCTCGACGGATTGTTGAGAATGTTTTCGGAATTTTGGCCTCAAGATTTCGAGTTTTATTAACTACGATAAATTTATCCCCCGAAAAAAGTGCTACGATTGTTCTGGCTTGTTGTTACTTACATAATTATCTGAGTAAGAACCGGGGGAAAACATATAGGGAAGGAAACATACGTAATGAGAACACTCATTCTGGGGAGGAGTTACTACCCGTAAATAACAACACAAATGCGCGAAATTCAACACTTTTTGCAAAAGAAGTATTTCAACAAACAGTATAATAATATAATTAGCACTTGTATTTGGGATTTATAAAATAAAGTTTTTAATCATTAAAGGTTTGTGTTTATTTACTTACATCTTCTCCTTCTTCAATATCTAACGTTGATATGCCAACATCCGGTGTTTCTTGATCCCTAAGATAGTGTAGTTGATCAAAATACCATAAAGACGGAGTGTAAATATCTTTCGATGCGGCCCCCTGATTTTTCGCTCATCTTCACCTTTTTTAACTCACGTCGATAGTTGGTTCGGATGGTATTTATTTTTTTCTTTAAAGTGTCCATAGTTGCATTTTCATCTTTTTCCTGATATTTTTTTAATAAAATATCATATCCCTTCGACCGTTCGTTTTTATCCTTGTATTTTTCGCTTTTAACCTTCCACAGTTCCTCATGATCTCTAAATATTTCAAAAAATTCCATCCAAAATGACTTCTCGCTTCCACAAGCCATGTTGAAAGTGATGTTTACCTCACAAAGGTTACAGATGGAATGACAAAATGCATAACAGTATAGCCACCCACGTGCACGCTTGCTTGTTAGCCTGATGCCCCGCCCACAGAAATTCAAAACGGTTTGAATTGTGTCATGCCAGGCTGTCATGCCGAGGAAAGCGTCTCATGCAACCCCATCCACTGTCAATCTTGCATGACAGCTTGCGATGCTTGTCATACATGCATGACCGTGGATAGGCACCTTTATGTTCTATAAACCTTGGAACACGCCCATTGTTAGGTTATCCAACTTGACTCTGTTACCATGGTAATTAAGATCCAAATATTTCAGGTGCTTGTCAAAATTGAAATTGAATTTAAGTTTTTTTAATGAAAACACATAATTAATTTGATTTAAAGGTTGTATTTAACTCAAAATTGGTTTATCTAGGGTATTATAAATAAGATAAGTGGATTAAATCAAAAAAAGATATTTTAATTTATTTCTCTTAATTAGAATCGATTTAAATTAACTACAATTAACGAATCTGTTATGAATGCGAGATAATCGTAAAGAATTTGAATTGTTTTAAAATTAATAAAAATTAGGTTAGAATTGATAAAAAAAAATCGGAATAAAATTTTATTATTTTAAGGTTATCCAACTTGACTCGGTTACCATGGTTGAAATTAATTATTTAATTAAACAATTATTTATATAATTATATATTATATATTAATTATTTAATTAAACAATTATTTATATAATTATATATTATATATTAATTATTTAATTAAACAATTATTTATATAATTATATATTATATATTAATTATTTATTAAATTAAATTTATTTGATTTAAAGGTTGTATTTAATTTAACATGGGTAAATGGATGAAATTATAAGCAAGGTAAGTGGATTAAATCAAAAAAAAATTTTTTAGATCAATTAAAATGTACAAGAATTTAGGGTTAAATAACAATTAACACTATACCTAGAACTAGAAAGTTTTAGGTTTAGCCGGGCGTCTTAGACAAGAACTTAGAAAACTTTGAAGACGCACGGTTAAACCCGAATATTTCTAGGTCTAGATTTATATTATTTAACAGTTATTTTGAGTTTTTTTTGTTGAAAGAACGTTTTAGTTATTTAACTTTTCAACGTCTGGAGTTTCAGTTATCGGTAATAATGGCACATCGGGTCTTCGGTTGTATTTAGCCCTTTTACATGTTTTACAGGCTTTAATAAACTTTGTGATTGTTTCCTCCATTTTCGACCACCAGTATTTCCGTTTGAGATGTTCTAAAGTTTCTTGTATCCCACGATGGTTCGTCATTCCTTCGTGATACGTTGTTACTATTTCGATCTTCTTTGCTTCATCTGAAATAACTTCCGCTCTTCGAAGGCACCTGATTATCCGTGGTCCTCTATCTGACATTTCATCATTATAAACGTTACGCATTTGTTGGTAGAGCTCATCGACAGACGTGTAAATATAAAATGTTTTATTTCCAGCCATGTAATTTTTATATAAATTTAGAATGTGTTCGTATTGGTTTTCTGCTGGGATTCGTACCAAGTGTATGGTGTTATCTCCTCTTGTTTTGATTGTAATTTCTAAACCATTTCCCAAACTCGGTTATAATGAACTGCGTCTTTTTATTGTCAATAATAGTGTCCTGGATTTCAATTGATTTCTTTGGCTCTACTGTCTGTGTAGTATGAATAGTTTTATTGTCAGAGTGTTCTTTGTTTTCTTCTATGCGACGTGTTGATCTTACAATTAGTTGTCTGGTTGGTCTATCCGATATTTTTATTTCTTTTCGAGCAATTCCTTGTTCAGTAGCAGGGATAGGTGGAGGTGAAGGTGAGTCAATCAGTGCAATTGACATTTTGCTCGCTATGTCTAATAATTCTGTATCGTCAAAATTTTGTAGAATGCTACCTAATCGCTTTGTGTAATTAGATTCAGATCGTTTAATTTAATTCTCGATAACGCATCTGCGTTCGTGTTGGCTTTGCCCTTTTTATAAACGATGTCAAAATCGTACTCTTCCAACTTTATTCTCCAGCGCATTAGTTTTCAGTTGGGTTCTTTTAACGACCAGAGCCTAACGGTCTATGATCTTCTTTCTCCGTGGTCGTGTATCTCCTTTCTGTATCTGAGAGTGTCCAAGACGCGTAACAAATAGGCTGATCTTTTCCAATGATGCCCTGTGAAAGAACAGCTCCGAGAGCGATATCTAACGCATCTGTTGCCATGATAAATTCTTTGGTAAAATCTGGGTATCTTACTATAGAATCATTAGTAAGTAATCCTTTACACTGTTCGAATGGGGCTATGTATGTTGAATCTTCGATATTAATTTTAGCGTTTCTCTTTAGACAAGATGTAAACGGCTTGGTAATTTTGGCGAAATCTTTAATAAATTTTCTCTGGGTTAGGTTTAACACCCATGTCTGTTATAATATGTCCTAAATATTTAATTTCTTTCTTGAGAAATTCGCATTGTTGTAGGTTAATTTTAAAAATAGCTGAATTTAAACGGTCGAAGACTTTAATTAGTTTTTGTATATGCTCTTGCAGTGATGAAGAGTAAATAACGATATCATCGAGATATACCAGGCATGTGTCTTCTAGTAAACCACGTAAAACTTCGTCCATTAGACGCTGGACGGTAGCCGGGGCGTTTTTCAATCCGAAAGGCATTCTTTTAAATTCGAAATGGCCCTGTTCGGTACTGAACGCTGTTTTTTCTCTATCTTCGGTTCCATTTCGACTTGGTGGTAGCCTGATGCCAAATCAAGAGAGGAGAAATAGTTTGCCCTGCCCAATTTATCTAATATATCGGCAATGTTTGGAATTGGATATTTGTCTTCTATCATTCTTTCGTTTAGTCGTCGGAAGTCGACTACCATTCGGTTTTTTATTCTTCCGTCTTTTTGGGTTGTTACAATATGGACAGGTGCGTTCCAAGGCGAAACGCTTTCTTTCACGATGTCTTGTCGTAGTAGTTCCATAGTTTACTTTTTATTTCCTTTTTTGTCTCAATTGGTTGACGATAATTTCGAACATAGATGGGTCTATTATCTTTTAGGTTAAGACGATGTTTTATTTTATGAGCAAAAGTTAATTGTTGGTTATTTCCATCGGGGTTGGTCTGGTTAACCTCTGTTCCATTTGTCCAAGTGATTTAGCAAACGGTTGGCTACTTGATTGTTGCGGATAGAACATTGATCGCGGTGGTATTATAGCAGGTGGAATATATTTATTCTGTTGGACATACTGTTGTGTTTGTATCGCTGACATTCTTTGCATTTGACTTAGTCGATTTGCAATTATAGGAGGTGGTCTAATAATGCTTCTCATGGGAGTGTGTTCGGTTATTTTGTGTGGTAGAGGAAACGTTGTTTTTGAGTATTGTAGTTGGTAATCTCTAACGCATACCCTTCTGCTGTCTCTATGTCGGCTGATTGTCTTAATTTAACCTCTAGACCGATGTTGGGATTGATTAAGTCCAATCCGAATAAATACGTTTTTAACGCTATTTGATTATACTGTCCTTGTTTGAGGTCGCGTATAGCGATTTCGTTTTCTTCTAAATTAATTTTTGATAGGAGAGTATAAAGCGTTGATTTTATTTTGTTTGCATAACTTGCTGTGATCATTCTTCTACGAAACCAAACTATTTAGATCGTACACCAGAACTTCTTCTGATCGCTTGTCGCCAAATGAATGGATTAAGATTTGCATCCACCGCTTCACATGCTTTAGCGTGTAATCTGCCCATAAAAATCATCAAAAGACGTGTAGCCATTCGAATCTCATGCGGGGCTACCATTGAGGTCTTATATATAATCTAGAGTGCGTATGCTGTTGTCCCCACCACGCCTAAAATGAAGCCAGAAAGGTCGCCATGTTAGATGTACCAACTTAGCTTGAAATTCGAAATTCTTACAGTATATACTTATGCAAGAATTTACATTATTATAAACTAGAAAGACAGAAAATAATAACTGTTTAGTCCGCGCTAAACTATTTAAAATACTTTTAATTCGCAATGTAATTCGCTGTAATTCGCACCCCCACCTACGCATTATCAAACTTCTTCGCGCATTACTTTAAAAGAGATCCAGTATCGCTAGTATCTCTTCCGCTTTTCGTTTGTGCGCATTCTTACATGCAATTATATTTTCTTCGTCCTTTTCGCTAACTATTTTGTTACTCATTCGTTTATTGACATTTTCCTTTCGTTGTTATATTTTGGTGAGTAATTAAACTCTTGTTATATTAATTTTCTTGGTTTTTTATTCTTTATTTTTTAATTACCGAATCGGCACCGGTTTTTATTGTTACCGCTGTGGCGGAAACAATAACCAAAACAAAACATTAATTTTTTATTGATAAATAATTATTAATTATATGATATTTTAAAAGAACTTAATAATTTTTAGCCACAACCCTTATAATTAACATAAACTAAGAAGAAAATATTTAAAGCAATTCTGATTGATCACGTTAACCTTTGCTTATAAATAATTGTTAGTTTATTTAAAAAAAAACTGAACCTTCCTTAATAATAAACTTTACTTGAACTTCAATTGAAGACCTCGGTGCAAGAAGGGAGTAGCTCCATTTATCAAGAGAAGGAGTTGTCCCCTTCTTACCCCGAGGTCTTCAATTGTTAATTTCAAGTCAAGTAACCAGAAACACTTTATGGACTGTTGTAAATAATCGTCCAACCTACCAAATTATAAAAAACATATATGAAACGAAAAGAATTCGAAAACTTTCATTAAAAATCAAATTTTAATAAAAATAACAATATGTTTATGAGAATTGTGAGGTTATAATTGTAGGTACAATAGAGACTTGAAACTATAGCTAAGTTCAGGTCGGTACATCCAACATGTCTGACTTTCTGATTACCNAAATTTTAATAAAAATAACAATATGTTTATGAGAATTGTGAGGTTATAATTGTAGGTACAATAGAGACTTGAAACTATAGCTAAGTTCAGGTCGGTACATCCAACATATCTGACTTTCTGATTACCCCCACCACCACCACATACGCTCTCTAGATTATATATAAGACCTCAATGGGGGCTACTGAGGCTGTTGGTAGATATTCTTCGATCAGAAATTCGCAGGCGTTTATGTAGCTTTTTAGTGTTACTCGGTTTCCATTGAAGACCGGGATTAAGTCTTGGTCCACTTTAGATATTCCTCGTGTCATTGTGATCTTGTTGATGGCTTCCAACAAATCGTTTAAGTTGTTCACAGTGATTGGAAAGGGTAAGGAAGGTGTGCAGAACATAAAGGTATTTACAGTTGTGTGAAGATTAATACGATTACTAGCATTGATTCTTCTTTTTGGTAGTCCTGGGAATCGATCGCCAATTTTAGAAGATCCAAATTCCTCCAGTAACAAAGAACTCGAAAGTTCACCACAAGTGTTCTGTAAATCGGACCGATTTTAGGCAAGATACAAGATTTAATCACTCGCGTTTACCGGATCCTACTGACTGCGCTATTTATATTATTTAACCGTTATTTAAAGTTTTTTTTATTGTAAGACCGTTTTAATTATTTAACTTTTATTTAAAATTACAATTTATTACATAAGACATGAATACGGAAGCGCAACTCGAGTCGGAATTACAATTCTCCAATATCGAAATATTCGCAGTTATTTATAACAATTAATTGCTGACGTTTCATATTCGGTCATTACAATTGTTAAGGGGCGGCTACATTTGGTAACTATACATTTCTATTTACAATGTGTCCCAAATTATGGTATACAAATCTTTGAAAACTGCTTTATTGTATTTGTAAAATTAGTTAATTCAGCTGTTTCAATGGCAATTTGGTTGCACATAATAGAAACAGGCAAACGCCCTTCGCAGTAGGTTTGTCATGATATCTCGTATTTTACATTACGTCCCATTTTTCAGCCTCAAAATCAGCCTGCGTCCCGTATTTTTAATATGACAATACGGGACAGAACATCGTCCCTTATTTCGGTTACGCGCGTGTTTTGTTGCAAAGAATACGTCAAACAGGTGAAAACCAACCAAGCGAAGTTCGATAGATCTCAAGCGGGCACGTCATCATCTAAGAAAGTTCCTGCAGCGGAACTTACAAATGTTTATCACAGCATGGAGCATGGACAATCTTACTTTTCGTTAGACTGCACATCTAAACTGGCTTATATCATATACCCGGACTCCAAAATTGCCGGTGACATGAAATTAGGAAGGACCAAAGCATACAGCACAGCAGCTTCCATACTGGCTCCTCTATCCATAGAACCAATCGTGAAGAGATTGGTTGATCAAGACATTTTTTATTAACATTAAAATGTATCCTATTTTTGTGGTAAGATACTTCTCATTACAAGACTAGTTGAGAAACTATTTACTGGATTACTATGAAGACGCTAAAGAGGCCTCAAACGATATATTTACAAACATAAAAAACAAACTTGCCGAAAATGGCTTGAAATTGGAAAACATCTCCAGTTACTCCGCTCATAACGCCAATGTGAACTTTGATCGTTTTAATTTAGTCTCTCACGTTTGAAAAATGAGAATCCACGTATATTTGAAGGTAGATGTTCGGCGCACATAGTTCACAATTGCGTAAAGTATGCTACTGGTCAAATGGACTTTAACATCGAAAGCTTGGTGACAAAAATGTTCTCGTATTTTTCAAGTCACGTTCAAGTTCTCGATGGTTATCGTTACATCGAGCAATAGAACGACTCTACAAAAATCTGAAGACTGTGAAAACATACTTCGTAAATGAACCTGACTGCCCAGTATACATTCTCAAATATTTCCAGACTACCATTGCCGCAAAATCTGGTTCGGGTACCGAAAATATCAACGAAGATGTGTTGGATGCAGGAATATATTTGGCGTTTTACCACCATGTCCTGACATTTTTTCAAAGAGCTGTACTCAACTTGAAGGTTCAAACACGCTAATATGCAGTATGTACGGAATTATGGACCGTTTAAGGCAAAAACAGAAGCAACGTCTTGATGATGATTTCTTTGGTATGAATGTGCAGCAATATCTTCGAAAACTACCTAATACTGAAGCAGAATATAAATTCATATTTCTCACCTGGTACAGAGACGCAATCAAGTAACTTGAATCAAGATTTGACTTTAGCGAAAACACTAATAGTTTATTGGCACTGAAGAATCCAATCCACTAAGAAGACTTGGTTAAAATTGTGTCTCAGTTATATATAGATGTCGACTTAGATGCATTATATGATTTGAGCACAGAATACTGTGCTCAAACCAATTATGTCTAAAGTAATTCCTCGACACCTAGATACGCATTCTAAAGTTAAAACAACAGATGAAATTAATGAAAACCATTTTTTTTATCAAACTACTTCAGTTTGTGTTTTCGATCCCAGTCTCCAATGCACGCACTGCAAGACTCTTTTCCTTGTGCGGAAATACATGGACCAAGAATCGAAACAGATTAGATATACAAAGTGTGAAGACAGAATTACAAATAAAAATCAACTTTAATCAACCAAAAATATAAGTAGGTAATTCATAAAAGTAAGTAATTTGTTTATGGAAAAATGAATGTATCTTATGTTACATAAGTTATGTACCACAGTGGTACTACCACTGTACATATAATGTTTTTTTTAATACATTTAGTATCAAAACATAAATAAGTGGAGTTTTATTATGTAACCTGCATCTTATCGTACACTCTGTATAGAGTTTTCTATAGATCTTGGTATATTTACCACGGTATTACCGGCCAACCCATTGTTCTTTTGGGGTTATATGGAATTGTAATTTCCGTTTTTGCACTCGGTTTAGCCCTCGGGGTTGTAATCGCTGTTGGGATCTTATTTTTCTTCCAAGTAAGCCACATTTTTAAAAAATTAACACATATCTAAAAAAATATATATTTTAGGAAAGATAATCGAGCAGAAATCGAAGATTGGATTATTGAAAAAGCAAATCATCGACGAAAAGGAACTAACGAAGTTTTCGATTTTCCCAATGATTTGGGAGTTTCAAATAATATCAAACAAGTTATCAATTAATTTGATCGAATTGTATAATTAAGTCCATTCTTTAACCAATTAATAATTAAATTCCAAGGATTAAGATATAATATTGCACTTTTAACACTTTTATTTATTAAACCAGTATTATATCTTAATCCTTGGAATTTAAGTTATTAATGGGCAGGCGGTTCCTGTTGGTAATGGAATTAATTGGAGTGTTAAAGATGGGTGTGATTTACTTTAACAGTAATTAATTAAATAATGTGATCAATAATATATTAATATAATTTATTATAAATAATTTTTAGAAAGAACAAATTGAGCAAAAGCTATCAAAAAGACAACGAACTCGCTTATAATCATAATCATAATCATTAGAGCTTCTTCTGGTTCTTGGTTGCCAATTACGCAAGGTTTTGGTGTTTGCCTTCACCCGCCTTGCACAGATGAACCACGATTAAAACTCTCCATTGGTGATAAACTTTTAGTGACAAGATGGAGAAAATATTGGTTATTCGAGAAAAAAATTGAAATAATTGATAATCTCAGGAACCAAGCAAAAAGGGATGGTTTCCGAGAATTTGCGCGGAAGAATCCGCGATGGACGATGGGTTTGACATCAACAAAAAATTCCATTAGATAAATTAACCTCAAAAAGAAAACGACGTAGAATCTTTTATTTTTAATATACAGAGTGTTTAAAAAGTACGGAATAAGGGTTCTACAGCCTAAACTTAAACTTACATTAAAAAAAGTTTTAAATGAAAGTTACTTGACACTATTTTCCTGTATATTTAAAATTTTTTTTTATTTTAAAATATACAGGTGTTCCATTTAAAAAACACACTTACCATGTCGTAACTCAGACTGCCGTCAAGATTTTTATTTTGTTTTTACGCCACGATATGCGGAAAATAATTTCAAGTAACTTTTATTTAAAACTTTTTTTAATATAAGTTGAAGTTTAGGCTGTAGAACCATTATTCCATACTTTTTGTACATCCTGTATGTACTTATTAAGATAATTTAAATAAAAATGTACATAGTTCATACAAAAAAAAGGAAATAAACGCGATGAAAATGTTTTAAAATTAATAAATCCGAAAAGTTAGGTGATGTTTATCAAATTAAATTTTAGTTGTCAAATAGGACAATAGATGGAGTTGATTTAGTAAAATAAAATTATATTAAAACATTTATTTATTTTTATCCCTCTTGTACATAATAAACAAAATAAACTCTTTACAATATAAACAATAGTAAATAATTAAAATAGACAAGTAGTGATCAAAAAATTAATAAATAAATAAAATTGGCCTATAAAGGAGGTTTTTGTCTCCGTATTTACATCTTAGAATGAACTGGGTATGAAGGTGGTGTTGCTGTGACGTAATCCGTTGAATAGGCTTGAGATTTAAAATACGCTTTTTTATCTGTTGGTTCTGGGAATACCGTAGCCATTCCTATAAAAAAAAATAATTACTCCCTCTGTCTCAAATTATGATATAGGTACATTTCTCTTTACAATTTGTCCCAAATTATGGTATACAACACCTTGAAAACTGCTTTATTGTATTTGTAAAATTAGTTATTCAATTTGTAACTTAATTTAAACATACATTAATGAAAATGTTACACATTTATACATAATTTAATTGTTTCAATGGCAGTTTGGTTGCACATAATAGAAACAGGTAAGCGCCCTTGCCAGATGTCTCGTATTTTACGGGACATCCCGTTTTTCAGCCTCAAAATCAGCCTGCGTTCCGTATTTTTAAGATGACAATACGGGGCAGAACATCGTCCCTTATTTGCTCATAACATAACCTAGCTCATAAAAATCGGAATGTAAATGACAGAGTTACAGCTTGCGGCATCCTTGTGTGACAACCTGCATATACAGGTGTCTTTTCTCTGCTAATATTGTATTTAAAATGGATGTATTGTACATCAATGGATTCAGAAAAACAAACTCTATCCAATGACGCGAAGAAAAATATACGCAGCCATTTGAAAAACAAAAGTTAATAATCGCTTGAAATTGAAGATGGCGTTGGAAAAAAATTATTTGTAGCATGCATCATAGTATTCCTCAAACCATTTCATTTGATACCTCGCTCATGAAAATCGGAATGTAAATGACAGTGTTACAGCTTGGGGCGTTTTTTATCTGACATCCTGTATAAATATTGTCAATTTTTTTTCAGTCTGGCCAGTCCAACAATCTAACAAAAGAACAGAGTTTTCCCGGGTGTTTTGTAAAAAAACGTGTTTGAACCAATTAATGGCAAGATCGGATGTTAATTTGCCTGATTTTGTTGCAAATACGGCAAATATTGTCTGCTTTGTATAAAGTTTTTACATGATTCGTTCCTGTTAGGGATAGTTTTTGATATTAACCGTTTCCTAGAAATCCGTCTTAAAATTATCCTCATTTGTTACATTTTTTTCAATTTTTCGCAATTTTTAACAAGAGTGTACAATTTTTTTGCCACTTTGAATTCTCGAACACGGACACAGATTTGTCATCAGCGACCCCAAAACCCCTAGTGACATGATATCGCAACAATCGTAAAAATAATTCGTAAAATAATCGCACTTATCTCCAAAAACGGCGATCGGGCAGAAATGACATCGAATATATTTCCATACATTACTTGTATGCTAAGTTTCAAGAAAACAGCTGTATGGCATTTTCCTAGTGTCGTTTTCTAGATGTTAGTATAAAATAGTTTATGTCTTTTATTTTATATAGAATTTAAGTCTAACTAGTTTCGGCCCTTGGCCATCTTCAGAGACTCTACAAATAGATTAACACCTCTCATCTTATCCATTTTACAAACGACAGCGGTAGGTAGCGCTAGTTAGCATAAGATATCACTATGTTGCATATTTTTATTGTACTAAAACTAACACTAGCACTATCGCTAGAACTAAGACAAGACCTAGAACTAGACTCATTCGGCTTTAGCCGCCTTTAGAGACGCACGGCTAAACCCGAATGTTTCTAGGTCTAGCGTTAGTTCTAGTTTTACACTACTACTATCACTAGAACTAACACAAGACCTAGAACTAGAATCATTCGGGTATAGCCGTCTTGAGAGTTGTGGGACTAAATCCGAATGTTTCTAGTTCTTGGTTTAGTGTTAGTTCTAGTGGCAGTGGTAGATAGCGCTAGTTAGCATAAGATATTACTATGTTGAACTACAGATATTACTTGTTGTTGTAGTATATTTTTATTGAACTAGAACGAGAACTAGAAAGATTCGGGTTTAGTCGTGAAAAAAACTTTCAGTTGTCAATGTCAACTTTAATTTTATTATTATATTCGTAATCTTCACAAAATAACCTTAAAATGAGTCCAAACATGACGCATTTCTCTCAAAAAAACCAAAAAGTTCGAACGTTCAACTATTAATTTTGACATATTTGTATACAAATACATATTTGTATTTGTGTTTTAGGCATCAAAAAATTTTCAATAGTTTGAACCTGTCTATTCTGAGAAGTCATATTTTTAGAGAGATGAAAACGAAAATCCCGTTTTTCTCAACATTGTCCATTTCTCGCTTAGTCAAGTAATGCATAACGCGGTCCAATTGTCGGACAAATAGACAATCTAAGCCTTTACGTTACAAAGATGGGTGAAGCTTAACCGACTCCAAACAATTTCGTTGCTAACTGTGTTGCTAACGGTAAATCGCTATGGAATTTTTCAATTAGTGTTAAAATAAAATGAACCAAATGACATTTTAAAAGACATTTTTATGGCAATTTATCGTTATAGTAGAGGCCACGAGAGCTGGCAGTAAATCATCATTTTCCGCTCTTATAAATGCCATACGTAGTTCACAAATCGCTAGAGAGTAATGTGTGTTAGAAAGAGATAGCATTAGTTTAATATGTCTGCTGTACAATTCAAATGGCCACGTCGAAAAAGTACATCTGTTCTTCTAAGGGATGTAACTCTATAATTATAACCTCAAATCGAAACGTCTTGTGAGCGTTGTCATGAATCTAGTGTTTTCACAAGCCGAAAATGTTTTCTTTGAAAGGAAAATCATTAAATAATATTTTTGACAATGTTTGACATATAACCTCCATTACTAACATAACCTACATTTAAATGTATGTGGTGAAATAANTGTCCCAAATTATGGTATACAACACTTTCAAGGTGTTGTTACAACACTGCTTTATTGTATTTGTAAAATTAGTTATTCAATTTGTAACTTAATTTAAACATACATTAATGAAAATGTTACACATTTAAACACAATTCAATTGTTTCAATGGCAGTTTGGTTGCACATAATAGAATCAGGTAAGCGCCCTTGCCAGATGTCTCGTATTTTACGGGGCGTCCCGTTTTTCAGCCTCAAAATCAGCCTGCGTCCCGTATTTTTAAGATGACAATACGGGACAAAACATCATCCCATATTTCGAAAGTTCCTGCAGCGGAACTTACAAATGTTTACACATTAACAGTATTTTTTATTAACATTACACGAAACAAGTTACAAGAAACACACAATTTGGAGGTATCAACACATACAATACGCAAAAGATTAATTGAAAATAAACTGTTTGCCCGAAGACCAGCGAAAAAACCACTTTTATGAATAAAGCTGCAAGACTACTGTTTGCACGCACCCATCAAGAGTGGATATACAACGAATGGAAAAAGGTATATTTTGGTGATGAATCCAAGTTTAACTTATTTAAAAGTGAGGGAGTGCAATATGTGAGGCGTCCAATTGGAAAAAGGCTGACTTCTAAGTACATGCAGCGAACATTAAAACATGGAGGTGGTTCTGTGATGGTTTGGGGATGTTTCTCTGGTTTTGGTGTAGGCCTGGTTCTGGTACAGGTTTTGGTTTGTTGTAAGTCTGCAGGGGATTCGCATTTGTCGGATTTTTCTGCAATATACCCACACTTCCACCAAGCGTATCGAAATATTATAATCTTAAATCTCGGAGAAGAAAACTGGTTGTGTATTAAAGACTGTATTTTGAGGATGATGTATTTTGGTTCAGTAAATACAAATTTACATCATAATTATACAGCAAATTATGTCAGAAAATTGTCTTACAAAATTCTTCCAAGGCCTAAAAGTATGAACGTCTAGCGGCTGAATGAATTCAGTTGTAAAAATTTTGATGTTTTTATTACATATAGGGTGCCCATTATGTATGGAATATATTTGTTTTCTGAATTAAAAACAATTGAAGGCAGTCTTATTATGGCAAATCAAATATTAAACAACTTTTGTATAAACTGTTTTTTATAAAGTTGATACCTACCAAGATATATACTATATTCCATACATAATGGGCACCTGTATATAAATATTGTCAAATTTTTTTCAGTCTGGCCAGTCCAACAATCTAACAAAAGAACCGACTTTTCCCGGGTGTTTTGTAAAAAAAAGTGTTTGACCCAATTAATGGCAAGATCGAATATCAATTTGCCTGATTTTGTTGCAAATACGGCAATATTGTCTGCTTTGTACAAAGTTTTTACATGCATCATTACTTGTAGTGATGAGTTTCCATGATTCGTTACTGTTAGGGGTAGTTTTTGATATTAACCGTGTCCTAGAAATCCGCCTTAAAATTATCCTCATTTGTTACATTTTGTTAAATGTTTCGCAATTTTGAACAAGGGTGTGTTTTTTGGGTCATTTCACATTGGTTCAAAAAAAATCGTCGATTTTTAAGCCACATGATGATTCTCGAATTTTTCCCAAGTTTCTTAATTTCATTTTACAACTTTCTAAACTTTAATTTTGTAAATTAGTAACTAATAATCTGAT
Organism: Onthophagus taurus; assembly: GCF_000648695.1. NCBI lineage: Eukaryota > Metazoa > Arthropoda > Insecta > Coleoptera > Scarabaeidae > Onthophagus > Onthophagus taurus. The sequence goes on from NW_019280675.1 coordinate 33,583, forward strand.
TTCGACTTTGATATGTGATCTTTTTTAACAAAAGAAAAAGAAATATTAAGAAGGTTGTTTGTAAAATGGATAGGATGAGGGATGTTAACCTATTCGTAGAGTCTTCGAAACTACGTAGAGGGCCGAAACTAGTTACACTTAAATTCTATATAAAATAGAAACCAGTTGAAAAGTACAAAATCAAACTCTACACGAAACATCATTTTGACTCTACTATTTGTGATTAAATTTATGCCACGAAAATAATATTAAAATAAAATGAACTAAATGACATTTTAAATGACATTTTTATGGTGATTTGTCGTTACCAACGAAATAGACTGCCTAAGTCTGACGTCACAGAGATGGGCGGAGCTTATACTGACTCTAAACAATTTCGTTGCTAATGATAAATCGCCAAAAAATGTCATTTGGAATGTCATCACTTAGTTTGAAAATAAAATATGCATATGGTGATTTACCGTTAGCAACACAGTTAGCAACGAAAATGTTTGGAGTCGGTATAAGCTCCGCCCATCTCTGTGACGTCAGACTTAGGTAGTGTATTGATATTTCTCAACTGACGCATGCGTAACAATTAAACTGTTTTTAAACATAGCCGCCTAATACTTTATTAGAACACCGCATGTAGATTATATTAAAGGGCTAGAAACTCGTTAATTCTACAAACTTTCCTTAATCCATAAATTTTAGAGAAATGTACAGGTTGGTTCAAATTCGATGTCCGAATAGGCTATCTCGGAAACTATAAGAGGTAGAAAAACAGTTGCTTGCATGTCATGATCTCGTTTTTCGAGAAACTGCTCGAGAAAACCAGCAAGTGCTAATATAATAACTAACGATAAGACATTATATGGACACTTTTTTACAGAGAATTTGATGACGTAGTCAAAAAAAAATTTTCGGTTTTAGATTTTGAGATATTGTGACAATCGCTTATTAAGGTAGATAGGTCTATTTCTTATTGTTTTAGAATAAAGCTAAAAATAAACTTTTTTTAGTGTCGTCAAAGAAATTAAATTTACAGTTTCCTGTAAATTACGGTACTATAACTAAAAATTATTCTACTAAAAATTTATATAAAATTTACTTTATTTTCTAATATGTAACATTCTAACATGTTAAACTTTTCGTAATTTTCGTAATCCATCTTAAAAAACAGGATTTATAATTTGACACTTTAGAAAATTTTTGAATATAAACCTTTGATTATATATAATATGGATTGAGCCAACGAGAGAGATAGCTTGCGCAAGGTGATCGAACCGAGATAGACATAGAAGCGTACTGCCATATAATGGGTGTACTGATAGAAGTGAGATAGATATAGAAGCGTACTGACATATAATATATCTATCTTTGTTACACTTTCACATTATCGCTTTCCATCTGCGTCTATTCACCTTGAGCAACATTTTTGTTAGTAGATATATTCAGTTAGCTCTATTCATATTATATATAATCAAAGATATAAACAAATGTTGCTATGTTTATTTGAATTAAAAAATATATATACAGGGTGATTCAGAAAACCGCTGACAGACTTCTAGGGCAGGTACTACATCAAAATTAAGATGAAAAGTCTTAATACACATGGGGTCGCAAATGCCTCCTTAACGAGATATAGCGGGTCAAAGTTTCTTTAAAATTAAACATTATCTGCAATAAAAAGCCTATTTTTAAAAATATTTTCAACTCCACTGCTGATTTTGTCAACCGGGCAGTATTTTCGTGTAAAGTGATCAATTATCTATCAATTGGTCTCTTACAAAAGTTTGATTAAAGTAACAGTTTTTGATTGAATTAACAAATTTTCTACAAACGTGTTTTTCTTAAAAATTATTGCTTGATCAAAGTTTTGTAAGAGACCAATTGATAAATAATTGATCACTTTACACATGCTCTCTACGCGTGTAAAACGAAACATTTCGGAAATTATTTTTAAATGTTTATGATACATACCATTAATGTAATGTAAATGTAAACAGAACATTATGCAGAAACGTTTCAATAGAAACGTTTCAATAAAACATAAAAAGGGTCGGACATTAGCAGTTTCAGACACATTTCATCTATGTTTCAGAAATATGTCGAAGAAACGTTTCAAGTTTCAATAATATATATCAGAAATGTTTCTGAAACGCAAATTTGTTTACTGGGCAATGGCGTAGACAATATTTTTCAAAAAGAGCTTTTTCTTGCAGATAATATTTAATTTTAAAGAAACTTTGATCTGCTATATCTCGCCAACGAGGCATTTGCGACCCCATGCATATTAAGACTATACATCTTAATTTTTCACGTATTATCTACTCTAGAAGTCTGTCAGTGGTTTTTTGAGTCACTGTATATATATATATATGAGCGCCATCTATCAATAATCTATTAACTCATTTAATAATAATATTAAATATTAATAAAAAATGTGAAATAATGCAATCTATTCCAACTTTTGTGTAAAACAAATATAAATTAAATAGTTCAACAAATGTATTTGTTTCAAATATCAGAAATATGTTTTCTTAATTTTTAGTTATAATTTACAGGAAACTGTAAATTTAATTTCTTTGACGACACTAAAAAAAGTTTATATTTAGCTTTATTCTAAAACAATAAGAAATAGACCTGTCAAACCCTATATTTTTGTAATTAGAAAAAAATAACGAATTTAATAAGCGAATAATCAGTGGTTGTTTCCATTTAAAAAAACTAAAAATGTTTGTTGACTACGTCATGAAATTCTCTGTAAAAAAGTGTCCATATAATGTCTTAGTTATAATACTCCATCTATAATAATAACCAAGATAATTGCACTTGTTGGTTTTACGATATTTTCAATTTTGGCCTCTAGGGGAAAAACAAAAGACGCTTTGATGTTTTCGGCATTAGCAGTTTCTCGAAAAACGAGATCACGACATGTAAGCTACTTTTTTTTTAACTCTTATAGTTTCCGAGTTAGCCTATTCGGACATCAAATTTGAACCAGTCTGTATACCATAATTTGGAACAAAGGAGTATTTAAATTTTGAATTAATAAATAATTACCTTTTTCGTATGCAAATTCCATAAGTTTTGTTACTACATATTCAGATATTTGAGTTAATTCCATAATTGGGGGGAATAAACATCCGTTTTGAAGATCTTCTTCTTTCACCGATTCAGCTAAAGCCTATTAAAATAATATTAAAAAGAAATTATAACAACATAAGCTAAAATTATTTAATTTTTAACTCACCGATGCTGCTCTTAAAAACATTGAATCAGTAATACGACGAACACCAGTTAAAGAAGCAGCCATCCCAACGGCTGGGAAAATATAAGCGTTATTTGATTGACCGGGAATGTAAGTTTTTCCATTATATGTAACAGGATCGAACGGTGAACCCGAAGCAAACAAACAACGACCTTCCGTATGAGTATAAGCTTCCTCCGCTGTACACTCAGCCTTTGAAGTGGGGTTACTTAGAGCAAAAATAACCGGGTTTTGTTTTTGTGCAGCCATCGCTTGTAAAACTTCTTTCGTAAACGTTCCCGGAATTGTAGCAGCTCCAATTAAAACATCAGGTTTGTACGTTTTAACCACATCAATCAAATTTTTAAGGGGAGGTGCATCATGGGCGAAAGGCTTTTTATGTTCGGTAATTCCCCCTTCCGGTCGATCTTTCACTAATAACCCTTTACTATCCAAAAACCATAATCGCTTTCTTGCTTCGCTTTCCGGCATACCCTCCTCAATCATTGCCATGGTTAATAATTCTCCGATACCTAAATTAGCTTCACCAGCTCCAAAGAAAACGATGGTTAAATCAGAAACTTTTTTCTTTAAAACTCTTGTTGCAGCCAAAACCCCGGCGACAGCAACACTTGCCGTTCCTTGTATATCATCGTTAAAACAGCAATAGCGATTTCGATATTTATTTAATAATCTAAACGCATTACTGTTTCCAAAATCTTCAAATTGAATTAAAGTGTTCACCCCAAATCTTCGAACAACAGCATCCATAAATTCGTCTAATAAATCATCGTAATCTTTTCCTCGAACCCTTTCTTGTCTAAGTCCAATATAAAGAGGGTCCGCTAAAAATTCTTTGTTATTCGTACCAACATCTATGGTAATCGGTAAACATTGATGCGGCTTTACCGACGCTATTCCCGTGTACAAAGCTAACTTTCCTATCGGAATAGGAGTTCCGTTAACTCCTAAATCACCCAACCCTAAAATTCTTTCACCATCAGTTACAACGATGAATTTCACATCTCTTTCGGGCCAATTTTTTAGAACGCTATATAAGTGTCCTTTATCATAAATAGTGATGTAAAGGTTACGAGGACGATCGAAAATTAAACTGTATTTTAAACAGGCTTCGCCAACAGTTGGGGTGTAAATTATTGGCATTACATTCATTATGTTTTGATGAAAATATTTGAAAAATAAATTTCTATTTAAATCCTAAAAAAAATTTTTTAAATAAAAATAAATGTATATTTGGTTGCCTAAAAATAATTTTAATTTAAAAATGTCGATAAAATAGAAATTATATCTAATTTTTGGTATAATTCAAGAAACATCATGTTGCTTAAAAATCGACAATTTCTTTTTAATCGATAGGGAATGACTCAAGTCAGCCGTTACAAATAAAAAAAAAGTGCGGAAAAGTGTAAAACTTACCGAAAAATCACTTTAAAGTTTCGACGTGACGTCACTTTTTGTGACGTCAACGAATAAACCAAGCCGAATAAACAACCTAAGCCTTGACGTCACAGAGATGGGCGGAGCTTATACTGATTCCAAACATTTTCGTTGCTAACTGTGTTGCTAACGGTAAATCACCATATATACAATTTTCCATTAGTGTTAAAATAAAATATGCTTATCAGTGTAACTCCTTGTCTAATTATGATTCAGTAGTTCAAGTAAATAAACCTTTCCCCAGACGTACAAGACAGATGAAGCGAGGCTATTTGTGTTTTCTTTTTTTATTAACTAGCTGTACCCTGCGCGCCTTGCTACGCCTTCAACTAAAATAAATTGGAAGGAAAGACATTACGCAAATATTCAATTCATTTTGAGTCATTTTATTGATTTTGTTCATTTTGAAAAAATTGTGACACTGCCGCGTTTCGTTTCAATTCGATATTTATTGAAGTGCTGTTTTTTTTGTTTTTTCATCTGGTGTGTAAACGAATAAATCAGAAGGTTTTCCGACGCGTGAGCAGGCCACGTAGAGCTGCCCATGTAAGAAGCATGGATTCTCCAAATTTAATCCACACACTTGCAACGATTGTCCTTGTGCTTTGTTGATAGTCATTGCGAAAGCGAGTCGTACCGGGAACTGCAAACGTTTGAATTCAAATGGCATATCTGTCGAGATCATTAGGATACGTGGCAACAGTACGTTTTCACCTTTGAATTTTCTAGTCAAAATTGTTGCCTCGACAACATTGTTCATCATTTTCTTGACTGAGAGTCTGGTTCCGTTGCAAAGTCGTGGTGGATTTATGTTTCGAAGAAAAATGATGGGTACGCCAATTTTCTATGTAAGAACTTGCGGTGGCATGCCTGGCAAATCAAGCGAATTCAAGAATTCAGTTGGATAGTTGACAACAACGTCTTGATTCACCACAGTATCGATGGACTTATATGTTGTCGTTTTGCCGTGTATTCCATTCTGAATGGTGAAGTTGATGGCATTGACATCGATGTTTTTGGCCGCTAATACAGCACGCGTACTGAGCCACTAATGATTTTTGTAGTTCTTGGTTCTGTGCAATGTTTGGGAAAACTTTTTGCACCAATTCGTCTATGCTTTCTGTGATCTTACAGAAGTTTGCTGGCAAGGTGATACATTGCGTAGATTCATCAATTTGCTTTCGCCCATTTCCAATATCCATTAATTGTTTTGCAAAATTTTCAGCCGATGCATCCCGTTGTAGTTGTACGCGGAATTCCTGTAAATGACGCCATAAAACTGACGATTTGAGACATGCATTAAGTTCATCAGGGGGTGTTGAACGTGGTATAACCGACAGTGTTTGTTGAAAATCGCCAGACAATAAAATGAGTGCGCCACCGAAGATCCGTGCGTTTCCTCTCAAATCTCGCAGTGTACGATCAAACACTTCCAATGCTTTCTTGTGAGACATTGTACATTCGTCCCATATGATAATTTGACAGGTTTGGAGTACTTTGCCCATTCCAGAGTTTTTGCTGATGTTGCATGTTGGTGCCTCAGTGTTTTGCAAATTCAACGACAGTTTCAATGCTGAATGCGCTGCTCGGCCACCATCCAAAAGAGTTGCCGCAATTCCAGATGATGCAATGGCCAGTGCAATATTATTTACTGTAATCATTATTACTGTCATAATGGAATGCACCAAGATTTAAATCAGCGTGCAGTGTTCGTCTTGATCGAGCGGTGCTTATTCGAACATTTTGCAGCCTTCTTTCCCGTTATTCAGTTGTCTCAGACGAACAGGCCTGAGTAGTACGTATTCGATCAGTTTCTAACCTCACTTCTCATTGTTCAGATGGTTCAGACGAACGGGTCTCAACGGCATGTACTCGAAGATTTTCCAGCCTTAATGCTCGTTGCTCGTCTGATTCTAAGGTTCGTAACGCTCTTTTCTTCCGTGCTTGAGGTGTAGATCGGCCAATTGCTTGTCACTTTGGAGGCATAATTGCAGCAATCCGAATCTCACAATGTATCCAATATAATTGAACCGGCTGTTTACACACGGATGGAAATGTTAATACTGACAGTGATCACCAATTCCATGAGGAAAATTTGAAGTGAAAAAAATCAGCATTCGTGAATTGTCGAAAATTGGTCCTACCAACTTAGAAACCTTCGTGGGCTCATGTACAACAACTTTGCTAAAGATCATCACATGATCAAATGCATAGTTTACGATTCTATAAAGGACATACAGACAAACATTCATTTTTATATATATAGAAGATAGGTTTATATAAAGCCACATGAAATTTGGCCATTTAAATGTTAGGTCCCTGCCTGCTCACTTTCCAGCCATACGACACGTTATTGAACACGGTGATTACGATTTTTTCGCAGTAACTGAAACATGGATTTATGCGGACACCAATGTCTCGACATACTCAATCAACAATTATGTGAACATTTTCGTGGGACTCTTACGTCAATCTAGCCGTAGCAATCTAGGTGGAGGTGGTGGTGTTTGCATTTACGTCAAGCTCAATTATAAATTTAACGTCTTATTACAGGTAATCAATCAGCATATTGAGCATTTGTGGATTAGGGTAACGAGATTTTAACCTCAACGGGCTTTACATCAATGGTACATACGGTAATAGGTTTGTTCCCATTTTAGAGCAGTTTGACTTGCAACAAGGTATAACAATTCCTACAAGAATTACAACAACGTCAGCTACGCTAATCGACTATATTGTTACAAATATTGATGTCCCGGTGATTGACTCAGGTGTGGTTACCATACATGACATTTCTGATCACTGTCTAATATACCTTGTTCTTGATTTTACTCCTCAAGCTACACAACCTAGAATGATTACATATCGAGATTACAAGAACTTTGATCTGAATGCAATACCGTGGTTGGAACTTGTTTACTTTGACAATATTAATGCGAAAGTAGAATTTTTGAATAATCACATTCTCAATATCTTTGATAACAAAGATTGCCCATGAACATTACTGCCCTGGTGTTACTGATAATGTCAGAATGTTAATGAGACTTTGAGATAAACCTTACTTAAATTAAAAAAAAACTAAACATCCACATAATTTCGATTATTATAAATCTCTGAGAAATTTTATCAACTCGTCCGTGCTTCGCGAAAAGCGCGCTTTTCTTACACACCTATTTTCTGGAAACGATTCTCGTAAATTATGGAGTTCTATTAAATCCCTGGGTGCTACTCCTATCAGACGTCCAAACATTTCGGACACTTTGGGTACACCTAATCAAATGAATTGTTATTTTCAATCGACATAGGTTAATTCCTCGGGTGATCGTGATTTGCAGAATTTCTATAACAATCATCGAATGTTGTCTGTCACTACACCTCTAAGTTTTGACTTATCATCGGAAGAGGAGATTGCTCAGTTAATAATTTCCATTAAAACTGAATCAATTGGTAATAATAAAATTAGTAAAAAAATGCTAGTACTATGTCATGAATTTCTGTTTGGAATTTTCGGTGTTTCCTGGCCAATGGAAGATTGCTTTGATAATGCCTATCCCAAAAAATAAAAACCCTTCAGGTTTGAAAGATATTAGGCCCATCAGTATTCCCATTCTATCAAAAATCTTAGAAAAGTTTATTGCCGAGAGGTTAAGAGCTTATCTTACTAAAAATAATATCCTCCCACCTAAACAGTTTGGGTTCCACCTTGGCTTCAATTGCACCACTGCACTTCTGGATGTCACTGACGACATATTGAGGAAAGTAGACGATGGATTTCTCACTGCACTTGTCTTATTGGACTTTTCAAAACCGTTCGACACGTTACATCACGAAACTTTGTTTTCGATCTTATATTATATAGGGTTATCTGATTCAGCCATCTCTTTGCTAAAATGTTATCTTTGTAATCGATTTCAGTGCGTGACCCATGATAGACTTCTTCTCAAACTCGCAATCTTGGTGTTATTATGGACTCTCGTCTGAGGTTCAAAAAACATATTAGTAGGCTTATTAGCTCGGCATATTGCACTTTGAAGCTGCTTTATAACAATCGACATATGCTACACCGTCGACTTAGAGCTCACTTATGTGAAGCACTAGTGCTCTCTTAAATTTTTGCGATGCGCTTTATAATTCATGCATCGATGCTGATGATATTCGCTGAATTCAGCATAAACTTACGTTTAGAACCGATGTCCACAACCTAAACATTAAACACAGGCATACTTTAACGATACCTAAACATCGTTTAGAAATTTTTAAAAGATCCTACTCTTATGTTGTGTCTAGTGTTTATAATTCAATCCCAAATGAAATTAACTTTGGCAGTGAGCATCGTTTCAGGCGTAAACTTAAGAAGCACTTGCTGGCTCGGTAGGTGACGGCAGCGGGTTAACCTTTTCCAATATTTTGTCGGGAAATAGTTGTCATAAACAACTATTCTTTTGTTTTTTCTTTTCAATAATACCTCGTTTTTAGCATTGTACACTCAGCGGCATAAAAAACGCATCACCTAGTATGATGACCAGTTTCAAATTGAAATAACTTTTGAATGTATTGGTCGATTTGAATAAGGAGATTTTAATGTTGATGGCTTGGAGGTGAATGGTACGTATGACCGTTTCTTTGTTCCTGCCTTGGCTCAGTTTCACTTGCATCAAATTGTAGATTCGCCTACCCGTGTTACAACTACTTCATCGTCCCTCATTGATTATATTGTCACTGATTGTCACTTATGACGTGTCTGATAACTCATTGATTTATGCTTCTTTTAACTTTATTTCTAACGTTGTTGCGCCTAAAAGTGTTATTCGCAGAAATTTTAGGGTCTTTTTCCTGAACCAATACATCATTTCACTGTTTGATTTGCACGTCCCTATGCGGGATATTTTGCTGCGTGCTCGCCACCGCCAGTGTGTTACCGATAATATTAAGCTATTCATGAAACTTCGAAACCGGGCGTATCGTAGGTTCAGGGCCTCTGGTGACGTGGCACATTTTCGTTATTATAAACAACTGCGTAATTTCACAAACTCTTCCATTCAACGCGACAAAAAAACATACCTCGCCCGTCTTTTTGATTGTACACTTGATGTTTGCCATAGCAAATTCCGGACAATATTGGTAATGCGGACTCACTCAATGATTATTTCTTGGGTTCCCAAAACCAACTTGCTGCAGATGCGGACCTGATTGCTTCTTATAGTTCCAACGTTTTAGCGCAGGCAACTGAAACCTTATCCTTTTCCTTTATCTCTGAAGAGGAAATTTTAGAAGCCTTGCTTAGTATTAAAACTAATGCCGTAGGTGCCGACCAGATCAGTAGGAAAATGTTATTACTTTGCTATCCAACTATTTTGCCATTTATCTGTAATATTTTTAACTTTTGTATTGAACATTCCGTTTTTCCTGATGATTAGAAGGTCGCTTTGATGCTTCCGTTAGCCTAAACCAACAACCCATCTCAATTGAAGGATCTTAGGCCTAGAAGTATTTTGCCTGTTCTGTCGAAGGTTTTTGAAAGAATAATTGCTACCAGACTGAGAGAGCACTTGGAAAGATTTAGTATCCTTCCTAGCAAATAGTCTGGATTTAGGCGTGGCTTCAGTTGCTTATCTGTTCTGTTGGATGTGACCGATGATATTTTTAGGGCGATGGATGTGGGTATTAGCACCGCGCTTGTACTACTTGATTTCTCTAAGGCTTTTGATGTACTGCATCATGAAACTCTCTTTTCAATTCTTCATTTCATTAGTCTATCAGATGTAGCTATACGCTTGTTTAGAAGCTACTTCTGCAACAGATTACAATTAGTTGATTTTAACAATGAATTGTCTAGACCAGGTAGCATCACATCGGGAGTGCCACAGGGTTCCATTTTGGGCCCAATATAATGTTCATATGCATTCTGATGATACGCAGCTCTATTACAGCTTTTCTAAATCGGATGCTTTGGCTGCACGGGATAATATAAATAAAGATCTGAACGGCCTAATCACGTTCGCGGTTAGGCACTGCCTTATAATCAATCCTTCGAAGTCGTCGGTTGTTGTCTTTGGGTGTGGTGGTGTTCCTGATTGTTTCACTGTGGCTCCTGGTATATGTGTCAAATGCTAAATGTGGTAACTTGGGCTTGGTTGTCGACTCTGAATTGAGATTTAGTAAACATATAACTAACTTGCTTCAGAGAGAGTACACAACATTGAAACTTTTATATTCGGGCCGTCATATTTTAGACCATCAGTTAAAGATACGTCTGTGTGATGCCTTGGTGTTATCTATATATAAATACGGTGATGTTGTTTACGACTCGTGTATTGACTCCGTGTTGATTGCTAAAATTTAACGGGTGCAAAATTTGTGCTTGCGTTTTATGCATGGTATAAAGAGACGTGAACGTGTTTCACATACCCTAAATTGGGTTCCTTGGCTGAATATGTCCAGGCCCCGGACCCTCTACAAATCCTGTTTTTATCATAAAGTGATTCTGTACAAATCCCCACCTTACTTGTATCACAAAATAAGTTTCCGCAGCGATGTTCATAACATTAACGTAAGGCATAAGCATACACTAACGATACCCTGACATCGTTTACAATTATTTAAACGATTTTTTTGTATTGTATGCCGAATGTTTATAACAAAATTGCGGATTCGAGAAAGCAGGAGAGTGTGCTGGGTTTCAAGGCGAATTTTGAAACATGTCTGTACGAACAGTAGATACATTTTTGCATAAATTTTTGCATCTACCTCTGCATATTCCTTCCTTTTGATTCTTCTTCGCTTATAATAAATTTAATTTGAATTTTTCTTAATTGTTATTTAAGTTTTTATAACTCCTCGGTAGGGCCAACAAAAAACAAGGTACTTGTGTATCTTGACTTGGTCCTGTTATTGGCAGTTCTGTTATTATTTTTGTGCTATTGTATTCTATATGTATATGTTGTGGTGCTAATAAATAAATACATAAATGTTGTTTAGTATTAGATTGTGGTATATTTTTATTGAAAGAAAGTAGAACTAACACTAGACCTAGAACCAGAAACATTCAGGTTTAGCCATGATACTAGGAATCTACAGGTAGGCTATTGCGCATCGTCAAGATGGCGGACAATGCATGCGTGACGTCACTAAGAGAGTGGCGTTTAAAAAATTCGAATAAAGGAACTTTATATTGAACTAAAACTAGAACTTTTTGAAGTGTTATAGTGCTTATTTTTATATTATTTGATTATAGAATTATGGTAAGTGGTATGTTATAGTAGCTAATTTATAATTATTGAAATAACCGTCTACTTTATAGAAAAAATAACCTAAAAAGTTCAACGCAAACAATAGAAAAATGCGGTGTTCTGTATTTGGTTGCAACAACGACAATCAAAGTGTGGGATTTAAAAGTGGTACTGTAAGATTTAATACATATCCAAAGGATTCGACCTTAAGAAAATTATGGATAAACGCACATAATTATTACCATATAATTATGTAAGGAAGAAACTCATCTTCTTTGATTATGATTGTAATTTAACAAAAAAATAGAGTAGAGGAGATAATAAAATATGTGGAAGATAAGGGATTCTATATATGTGCAGTTGTTTCTGATTTGGAAAGTAATAATAGATGATTACATAGAGATTTTTGAAGAAAAGCTATACTTTACACTTTGCAAGCATAAAATCTCTGTATTCCTAGTATCATGGGTTTAGCCGTCCGTCTTTTAAGGCGGCTTAAAACGAAATCGTCAATTTTTAAGCCACATGATGATTCTTGAATTTTTCCAAATTTTTTGACGTTGAATGTTAATTAATTTTTGAAAAATAAGTATTTTTTACTCACGTATAAATTCATGACGCATAAAAATTTGTCTAGAGGTCTTTCTAGACGTTTCAAAAGCGCATCGACTTGTACTAATTGGTCTTCAATACTTTTTACGGCCGGTGGAAGTAATCCATGGATTCCCAAAGCTTGTCTTTCTTCGATAGTAAAAGCTTGTCCCTTTAAAAAAAATGAAAAAAATTGCTTAATGGAAAAAAAAATCTATAGTTGTATGAACTAGGTCAAGTTATATTGATCGTAAAAGACAATGAAATTGTAAAATAGACATTCTCACGTTCTAAAAGTCCTTTTAGATCTAGTCTAAACAAATACTTTAATAACAATTTATTTATTTTAGTTATCGGAGTTTATTTATGATGTAATAAACTAAACGCGATGTTCAAGGTTGTCTTTTTTTAATTTTTATTCATTTCCTGGATGTTTAGATATTGAATAAAAACATAAAAATCTTAAAAGCAACAACAAAGACGAATTTTGTTGAGTAGTTGTTTTTTTACGTTTAACAATTCAGTAATAGTTGCATAATAACTTCCTTTAGCACGCAATCACCGATGTAATTATGTAGTTGCATTAAAAAAAAAAGGCTGTGTCACTTTTAAATGAATTTCTCCATTTTCAGGATTTCAAAAAACACTTTCGCTTGGTCATGGTATTTGATCGTTCCGCTTAAAAGTATTTTTAGAAACTTCTTAATCTTAAACACCGATTCAGTCAAAACAAACAAGGCATTAAATTAATTTTGTTGTGATAAGTAAGATTTTGCGGATTCTCCTTGCGTTGTAATGTGCAAAGTCTAAATATCAAAACAATTTTAATGATGCAACAATTACTTTCCTCAGCTGAGCCGATATCTTCAGGGATCGTTCAAGGTTAAATTATTTCTAAATTAACGTTAACATTTTTACGGCTAACTTAATAATGAGTGAACAAGGATTTTAATTAAAGTGTAAAGTCGAAATGTGACGATGATGCAACATTTTCTACGATTGTGGAGAAATTATTACTTTTGAAATTGGAGTCGGTTCTAGTTTTAATTCGATTCTGAAGGTTAAATTATTTATGAATGATTCATGGTTGCGATAATATTTTTTAAAGGTTGATTTGTTAATTAAAAAATATGTGATAATAAAGTTAGAAATACTAAATAACCTCAAACTCAAATGGAACATAACCTCAAATTGATAATCGCCACATCGGTAGTGAATTAAGAAGAAGCACTTTAGGAATTTAGGAGACTTACAGATATTTGCCATTAGCAGAGGTTTTTAAACTATAGATGAGGCTTTGAAATAAATTTTGATGGTTTTATTGTTGATTTTATGGATTTTACAAAGTTAAGCTTATTCTGCGATTTTTTGACATTCAGTTTTATATATATCTGAAGTTAGATACATATTGAAGTTATCCTAAAAGTAATAAACCATCTTTAAATTTAGTTATGTCTCAATATTTTATGATACAAATTAGGGGACACACGCAACATTTATTTTACGAGTTTTTAATTAGTTAATATCATAATATAACGGTTTAAACAAGTAATTAAAAAGTGGAAACGTCAAATAACGAATTTAAAACTTTCCTCTAGTGACGCATTTACGGTTATAATATTCGTAGAGTGAATTTAATTATTAAATGATTACTTAATTTCGCAGAGAAATTTGTGAAGACATCAAAATTGGAGGAATGTGGAAAATATGTAATAAAAAAGCACGATGTGTTGGAGAAGAGCCGAGAATGATTTAAAATGAAATTCATGAAGATATAACCTTTGGAATTTTCACAAAACGATTAATCAAGCGATTTTAATGAATAGGTACAAGGAATTACAAACAATTTTGATTAACATTTAGTTCGTCTATTCCGCAATAGATGGCGTCACTAAACATAATGCTTTTTGTTGACATTGGCCCGGTTTTACAATCATAGTTTAAGCGACCGATTAACTAATCGGCAGTTAAAATTTAAACTAAATTTTACAAAAATTATGTTTTACAACGAATTATTAAACTAAGTTTAAGAAACGGAGGTTTATACTACAGTTGGTAAATAAGTGTCAATGTCATATTGTACATAATATAACTAACTTCATTGTTTAGTATCTGTCAAAATTATAACCTCTTAATTTTGTATTTTGTAACTGTTTGATTTTCATTTTGTAAAAATATTTTTTAACTGTGAATAATGTATTTAATGAACTTACGGACGATGAAGATTTCTTAGAAGTAGTTGAAATGGTGGCTTTTCCTAGAAAAGCAAAAGTTTTTCGTAAGCAGAATAACCATTTTGAAAAATGGTCAGACCGAGAGTTTCTGGAACGTTTTAGACCAGCTAATTAGGTACATTTTCAACCTATTTGAAGCTTTGTAAAACTCCTTTTTAATTTATTAGGTATATAAAATATTAAAACAATTTTTCACTAGGCACAAATTGAACAAATGTGAACAACATCGTAACGTAAATGTCGATTCTAACCGTAGTTTAACGTTTAACGGTAGTTGTAACACATTTTTTTGTTAGTTAACCATAGATTAAGTTAATCGTAGCTTAAACCACTATTGTAAAATTGGCCCTAATTTGTTAACTTTGAGTTACAATTTTTAAATAAATAAATGCTCAATTCAATGAATTAAATATAAGACATTATTCAGTATTCACTAATTATAAGATGGAAAATAGCTGGATTGGCAATTGGATGTTCTAGTCACCCTATCTCCTTTGCATTTGCATATAGAAAAAGTGGCTAGATCTGCCATTGACAGATTTCAGCAATATGTAAGTGCGCTTGTGTGACATTTAAATTGTGTAATAACATTTAAACCTTATAAAAATTATAGCGCACTGGCATACCGGGCAATGACGACAAAATTCTGTGCTTGCGGCTCGTCTCTATGCAGAAAGGTTTCCAGAGAGATATCATCCGGCAGGAAATTCCGGTAGGGAAAATGGCAATATTCGACCGAGGCTTGGGTAAAATGGAGGAGCAGTTAGACCTTTATACATTGCTAATGTCGAGGAGGAGATTTTGAATGTCGTTGAAGAGCAGCCTGGCCTAAGTACTAGGATACTTGCAGAGCAACATGGAATATCACAATTTGGCGAATATTGAGGTACAACCAACTCCATCCATGTCATGTGCAACGTGTACGAACCGTACTACCAGTGGATCATCCCCCTCGAGTATAATTTTGCGAGTGGTTGTTACATCAGCATTAGCTGAACCCAAACTTTACTAATATATTGGGCCGTGGAGAATCCTTATATTACTCGCCGAACACATTTTCAACAAAGATTTTCTGTATGTATGAATGATTTGTTTATAAAGAACCTGTAAAAAGAAATAGCAAGAACCTGGTAAGAGGAAAAATGGTGACCAAAAACATCGAGTCTATTAATGCAGCAGAATGCAAAAAGATGATTATCGATAAGGTTGTAACAGTCATTAGATCCAAGTTGATTGGTTCCAAATTCATGATAATGGATCAAGATAACATAATTTATAAGCAATACCATCATAGTTATCTCAATTTCTTATGCACAAACCAGGAAATCACAAGCCTGAAAGTGATAGAGAAAAACGTTTCCCATAAAAATAGATGATAATGAATCAAGATAACATAATCCATAGTCAATGCCACCATAGATATCACTATTTGTTAGGTTCAAGCCAGGAATTCTTAAAATAGCAAAATTGACAATCATCTGCATTAAATTCTGTTATAAGTGGAAAATTAAAGGTGATAGAGAAAAACGTTTCCCATAAAAATCAATGATAATGAATCAAGATAACATGTTCCATAGTCAATGCCACCGTAGATATCACCATTTCTTAGCTTCAAGCCAGGAATTCACAAAATATCAAAATTGACAACCATCTGCATTAAATTCTGTTGTAAGTAGAAAGTTAGAGGTGATAGAGAAACACGTTTCCCATAAAAATCAATGATAATGAATCAAGATAACATAATCAATAGTCAGTGCCACCGTAGATATCATCATTTCTTAGCTTCAAGCCAGGATTTCTCAAAATATCGAAATTGACAATCATCTGCATTAAATTCTGTTATAAGTAGAAAATTAGAGGTGATAGAGAAAGACGTTTCCCATAAAAATTAATGACAATGACTCAAGATATCATAATTCATAACCAATGATATCTTAAATATCACCATTTCTTAGGTTCAAGCCAGGAATTCTCAAAATTGACAATCATCTGCATTAAATTCTGTTATAAGTAGAAAATTAGAGGTGATAGAGAAAAACGTTTCCCATAAAAATCAATGATAATGAATCAAGGTGACATGATCCATAGTCAATGCCACCGTAGATATCCCCATTTCTTAGGTTCAAGCTAGGAATTCTCAAAAATATGACAAATGACAATCATCTGCATTAAATTCTGTTATAAGTAGAAAATTAGAGGTGATAGAGAAAAACGTTTCCCATAAAAATCAATGATAATGAATCAAGATAACATGATCCATAGTCAATGCCACCGTAGATATCCCCATTTCTTAGGTTCAAGCTAGGAATTCTCANATGATAATGGATCAAGATAACATAATTTATAAGCAATACCATCATAGTTATCTCAATTTCTTATGCACAAACCAGGAAATCACAAGCCTGAAAGTGATAGAGAAAAACGTTTCCCATAAAAATAGATGATAATGAATCAAGATAACATAATCCATAGTCAATGCCACCATAGATATCACTATTTGTTAGGTTCAAGCCAGGAATTCTTAAAATAGCAAAATTGACAATCATCTGCATTAAATTCTGTTATAAGTGGAAAATTAAAGGTGATAGAGAAAAACGTTTCCCATAAAAATCAATGATAATGAATCAAGATAACACGATCCATAGTCATTGCCACCGTAGATATCACCATTTCTTAGCTTCAAGCCAGGAATTCTCAAAATATCGAAATTGACAATCAACTGCATTAAATTCTGTTATAAGTACAAAATTAAAGGTGATAGACAAAACGTTTCCCATAAAAATGGATGATAATGAATCAAGATAACATAATTCATAACCAATGCTACCATAGATATCACCATTTCTTAGGTTCAAGTCAGAAATTCTCAAAATATCAAAATCGCCAAAAACTATGAATGAATTAATAGATTGTGTTGAAAGTGCCTTCGACGCATTAACTAAAGAAAAGTTAGATATATATTCTCGACACTACAAAAGCGAATGGAGTCAACCATGATGGCCTAGCAGGCAACAACTATAAAATTGAATAAATTTGAATCTGAGTATGCTACAGAAAAACTTTTCGAACGAAAGTTGTAGCAAATTGTATTCTTAACAAAATTGCACTCTCTTACGCTTTTGCTCTCAGACGCATAGATATCGAGAAAAATATGAAAATTCATGAATAAAGAAAAGCTTCACCATGAAGGGCGTTTACATAGAACCAGCTAAATTGTGTTTAAATGTGTAAAATTTTCATTAATATATGTTTAACTTAAGTTACAAACTGATTTACTAATTTTACAAATACAATAAAGCAGTTTTCAAAGTTTTGTATACCATAATTTGAGACAAAGTGTAAAGAGAAATGTGTACCATTGTTTGGATCAGAGGGAGTATAATGTAAGATAGAAAATTGTTTGTTTTAGGTGCTTGGAATGGAAGAGTACTTGATTCAAACAAATATCCGTCACGATATAAATTAATTATAATTTAAAAAAACACTATAAACTATGTTAATTTCAGGCAATTCATAACGAAAAAACATTTCCAATTTGGAAAGTTTTCTGTGACGTAAATATTTTTGTGTAGAATTATTTAAATTTATTCAAAAAAAAATTTCCTTTGTATCTGTCTATTTGGAGTGGTTATTATTATTTAAGGAGAAATAGAAAATAACCGAAATTATCGTTTTTATCTACTACGTGCGTAAACTAATAATTTAAGATACAATGTAATTAATTCGATCATTGAGTTATCTTTATTATTTATTATTGTTTATTTGTGTTAGTTTTTTTGGTAGATAAAATTAAATCGGGAGCACACCGCAATGTTAAGGTTTTGTAAACTGGACGAAGGCCAAACGAAAGTAAATGAACGTTCTTAAAATCATATGATTCAATTCTTAAAATCGCTTGCAATTCAATGAATTAAAGAAGTCACATAAAATTTTAATTAATCATTTCCTCATAAAGTTATAAACCAATAAAAAAAATGTATAATATAAATTTTACCTTGTTTATGTTGGGATTTTTCAATCTATCTAATCCGCAAATGGATCCTGGTGCATTTTCATCACCTTGTTCGGTGCAATTATATGTTGTCCCGTTCATATCGTTCTCTTTTGACGTTTGAATTGAATCAATACCAATGTTACAATTTTTGTATGGTCTGTTGATGCAATCCTGTTGATTGGGCGATCTAGCTTCGACCTTTTTGTTGTCGCAACTGTCCCTGTAAAGAATAAAACAGCGGGTATATATGGGAGCCCCACAAAATTGTACTATTAAAGCGCTTGCGCAGGTTTTTTATACACGTAATTGTGGGTTTTTCGAAAAATAATGTGTTTACTTTAAAAAATTTTTGAAATGGAACAGGAAAAAATAAGATATTAACGGAAATTGTGGTTTAAATTAAAATTGATTAGGTTGGTTGTTTATAAAAAATGTATTTTGATTAATTTCGAAATATATATAAAATCGTTTTTAAAACCTTGAATTAAAGTAATTTTTTGTGTAACACTAACAATGCGAACATCATTGAAAGGTTTATAATAAAAGCAAAAACTTAGGTCAAGGATTAACTCCTTTCACTCAACTTTATGATTCTAAGATTTTAATAAAACAAATTTTAAATCTTACCAATCCGTATAAACCATTTTGAATAAATAATAATAAAGTATCGATTTGAAACGAAATCGATTCCCTCGCACTTAAATAATTACTGATAACGAAACGACGGAAATAATCTCGTTTATATACGATTCGAGAAATGTTTTTTTTTTTTTTCAGAATCATACGAATTGAAGATAAATAATCACGCTATACGGACTTTATCTCCACGATCGTTCTCTATGAAAGTCATCTTACATACCCAATAGATTTGATGTAACCGCTGTTGGTAATTGGTTCAATATTACTTTCTGAGCAACACAATTTTGCAATTCCCGCCGTATTTCCCATTTAATTTTAAAATACAAATTTTAATATAACTTTAAAAAGGTGTCCCCACCTTGTTGTCTCCGAAACAACTGAAACTCTTGGAATCACCGGGTTTTTAGAACGGCGAACAAGTCTTTGTATCCTTAGCTTTTAGTTGCTACATCAACAGGTGTTCATTCGGTTGCTTTCGAAATTTCACTTTCGTTTGAAACGGAATGAAAAAGAATCACTTACCTTTCGCAACAACATCTATATTTTTCGTCTATTTTTAACATTATATCTTCTTAAATCATTAATTATTAGAATAAATAAAATTATATCAATTTTATTTTTTTAAATTATTGATCTTAATTTTGAAGGTTAAATATTTATAGGTTATAAAGTCAAATCAAGTCAAATAATGACATTTATATAAACCTGAATATACATATATATATTTAAACAAAACTTATTTTAATCTTGATAATATTTAGCTACAATTATTATTGCTGCCGAACTGAGGGGACCTATAACATCTATTGTAACTTCAGCCCTCCAAACGACCTTTATGCTTTATCGAAAATTTTGTGTCTTAGGCGGCCTCTAGCAATGCAATCAAATGCAACTACAGAGTATATGTTCAGCCGTTTTTGACGCGTCCTTGTAAAGTCGACAAGGTTGATTCTCAGCTTGTCCAATGTAGAAGAGGTGGTATTTTAGGGGCGCTTTTTATCTTTATCAAATTGTACTGTTATTGTTAGATTATATACATTTATAAAACATTAGGTGTGATCAAGAAGTCAATATAAAGAAGGTAGTTATTAGTTACGCTTTTATACTTTTTTTGTGTTTAATAAATAATTACGACTCGTTTAAAAGTGATAGCAGAGTAGGGATGCGCATCGTGTAGTGAAAATTGGCGTTTTTGAATTTTGTTGTTTAAAAAGGTATCTCCTTTATATGGTTATTGTATGTGATTATTACACATCATTTTAAAGAGAAAGCTTTGAGGTTTAATTTAGAACAAGTCTCATTCCTTAATTTCAGTAAATAAATACGGCTTCCAGGAATTTTTAAATTAGCATCTTTTTTGGCACTTTTAGGTTATACGAAAATATAAGTTTTATTTAAACTTTTTTTTTCTCCATATTTTTCCAATCCAACCCAACAATTATTATTCATCATTTTAAAGAGAAAGCTTTGAGCTTTAATTTANATAAAATTATATCAATTTTATTTTTTTTAATAATTGATTTTCATTTTGAAGGTTAAATATTTATAGGTTATAAAGTCAAATAATGACATTTATATAAACCTGAATATATATATTTAAACAAAACTTATTTTAATCTTGATAATATTTAGCTATTATTATTGCTGCCGGACTGAGGGGACCTATAACATCTATTGTAATTTCAGCCCACCAAACGGCCTTTATGCTTCATCAAAAATTTTGTGTCTTAGGCGGCCTCTAGCAATGCAATCAAATGCAATTACAGAGTATATGTTCAGCCGTTTTTGACGCGTCCTTGCAAAGTCGACAAGTTTGATCCTCAGCTTGTCCAATGTACATAGAAGAGGTGGTATTTTAGGGGCGCTTTTCATCTTTATCAAATTGTACTGTTATTGTTAGATTATATACATTTATAAAACATTAGGTGTGATCAAGTAGTCAATATAAAGAAGGTAGTTATTAGTTACGCTTTTATACTTTTTTTGTGTTTAATAAATAATTACGACACGTTTAAAAGTGATAGCAGAGTAGGGATGCGCATCGTGTAGTGAAAATTGGCGTTTTTGAATTTTGTTGTTTAAAAAGGTATCTCCTTGGTAAATGGTTATTAGGTGTGATTATTACGTATCATTTTAAAAAGAAAGCATTGAGCTTTAATTTGAAATAAGTCTGATTCCTTAATTTCAATAAATACGGCTTTCAGGAATTTTTAAATTAGCATCTTTTTTGACACTTTTAGATTAAACGAAAATATAAGTTTTATGTCAACTTTTTTTTCTCCATATTTTTCCAATCCAACCCAACAATTATTATACATCATTTTAAAGACAAAGCTTTAAGCTTTAATTTAGAACAAGTCTCATTCCTTAATTTCAATAAATACGGCTTTCAGGAATTTTTAAATTAGCATCTTTTTTGACACTTAGGTTATACGAAAATATAAGTTTTATTTCAACTTTTTTTTTCCCCATATTTTTCCAATCCAACCCAACAATTATTATACATCATTTTAAAGAGAAAGCTTTGAGCTTTAATTTAAAATAAGTTTCATTCCTTAATTTCAATAAATACGGCTTCCAGGAATTTTTAAATTAGCATCTTTTTTGACACTTTTAGGTTATACGAAAATGTAAGTTTTGTTTCAACATTTTTTTTCTCAATATTTTTCCAATCCAACCCAACAATTATTATACATCATTTTAAAGAGAAAGCTTTGAGCTTTAATTTAGAATAAGTCTCATTCCTTAATTTCAATAAATACGGCTTCCAGGAATTTTTAAATTAGCATCTTTTTTGACACTTTTAGGTTATACGAAAATGTAAGTTTTGTTTCAACATTTTTTTTCTCAATATTTTTCCAATCCAACCCAACAATTATTATACATCATTTTAAAGAGAAAGCTTTGAGCTTTAATTTAGAATAAGTCTCATTCCTTAATTTCAATAAATACGGCTTCCAGGAATTTTTAAATTAGCATCTTTTTTGACACTTTTAGGTTATACGAAAATGTAAGTTTTGTTTCAACATTTTTTTTCTCAATATTTTTCCAATCCAACCCAACAATTATTATACATCATTTTAAAGAGAAAGCTTTGAGCTTTAATTTAGAATAAGTCTCATTCCTTAATTTCAATAAATACGGCTTCCAGGAATTTTTAAATTAGCATCTTTTTTGACACTTTTAGGTTATACGAAAATGTAAGTTTTGTTTCAACATTTTTTTTCTCAATATTTTTCCAATCCAACCCAACAATTATTATACATCATTTTAAAGAGAAAGCTTTGAGCTTTAATTTAGAATAAGTCTCATTCCTTAATTTCAATAAATACGGCTTCCAGGAATTTTTAAATTAGCATCTTTTTTGACACTTTTAGGTTATACGAAAATGTAAGTTTTGTTTCAACATTTTTTTTCTCAATATTTTTCCAATCCAACCCAACAATTATTATACATCATTTTAAAGAGAAAGCTTTGAGCTTTAATTTAGAACAAGTCTCATTCCTTAATTTCAATAAATACGGCTTCCAGGAATTTTTAAATTAGCATCTTTTTTGACACTTTTAGGTTATACGAAAATGTAAGTTTTGTTTCAACATTTTTTTTTTAATATTTTTCCAATCCAACTCAACGATTATTATATATATATTTACACAGAAAGCTTTAAGCTTCAATTTAAAATATTGATTCCAAAGGCCTTTACTGAGTGTGTTTTGATAGCGTTTTAATTCTGTCACAAAGTTTCAAAATTTTTGACTTCTTGGGACACAAAGGTTAAAACCAACACCCCTCCTCAATTGTTACATGGTTGGTCAGAACATATCAAATTTATTTTATTACAAAATATTTTTATCTTGTTCGGTGTTACAGGCTTTGGAAGCACGTCGGCGACCTGATTATTCGAACTTATACAGGTGATTCAAAAAACCGCTGACAGACTTCCAGGGCAGGTAATACATCAAAAATTAAGATGAAAAGTCTTAATATGCATGGGGTCGCAAATACCTCCTTAACGAGATATAGCGGGTCAAAGTTTCTTTAAAATTAAACATTATCTGCAATAAAAAGCCCTTTTTTTAAAATATTTTCAACTCCACTGCTAATTTTGTTAAACGAGCAGTATTGTCGTCGTTTTAATTGGTCTCTTACAAAACATTGATTAAAGCAACAGTTTTTGATTGAATTAACAAATTTTCTACAAACGTGTTTTTCTTAAAAACTATTGCTTTGATCAAAGTGTTGTAAGAGACCAATTGATAGATAATTGATCACTTTACACGAGTAGAGAGCAATGGCGTAGACAATATTTTTAAAAAAGTGTTTTTTATTGCAGATAATGTTTAATTTTAAAGAAACTTTGATCCGCTATATCTCGCCAACGAGGCATTTTCGACCCCATGTATATTAAGACTATTCATCTTAATTTTTCATGTATTATCTACTCTAGAAGTATGTCAGCGGTGTTTTGAATCGCCCTGTATAACATAAGCCAGGTATTAGACACAAGACAAATAATATATAGTCAGAAAGTGTTGACGTATGTACGCTGACATACTCAGTTAATGAATCAAACAGACCATTCCTATGACAGAAGAAACAGGAACATAACTGAAAAACTTCCAAAATGTAATAAAAGAATAGGACAGCATAGCCTAAATTACATAGCACCAAAACTATATAATGCTCACAGAAATAAAAAGATTAATTCCAACTTGAGTGATGCCATAGTGAAGAAACAAATAAAAAACTGGATATTCCAATAGAGACGACGGTTTTTTTTCTAAAATGATTAGCATCTACTTCAATGAGCCCAAAGAATAGAACAAATTACACCGACCTAGACTGCACCAATGAATTGATTGCAAAACCACATACAAGTGGTAACAATTTACGTATACTGCTTCAGTGGAAAACTTCTATTCTATGTTTATACAGGAATAATAATTATTATTTTTTCCTTTACCTTGTAATCTTTACATAAAACGTATATTATTTCTTTATTTTCTTCATATTATTTTGTATTTTTTATTGAATAACCAATAATACTATTATTATTTATTGAAATCCTCAAATATCCTTATCTCCATATCCTTCAAATAGGTCATCATATTCTTTTACAATAGTTTCAGCATCTTTTAACAAATTCCGGTTATCTTCTTGTTTGTGAATAACTACTTCATTACAAACCTTAACTAGCACCAAAATTTTGCATACGTTTGCAGAAAACAATGGTCCATGTTCTATATTGACAATTTAGGAAACTATATTATAATTTTTGTTTTTATACTTGCAAGCTATTGTTGTTTCTCCTTTAACATTTATTGGTCCTCCAAATTCTCTTAACATATAGTTAGAATTTCGTAAAACTATTTTCTTATTCTCAAATTGTTCCATTACATACATGTAACCCATTAAGCAAACATTTGATCTAGTATCCATATCACATGAAAGTTTCTTCCATATTTCATTTAATTTTAGATTTAATATTGCTGTAACATTTCCACCAACTGCAGAATTATCTTGTATCTTACAAACAGTATAATAATCTTCACTTTCTTCCTCCTCTTTTTCTTTTTCCGCTTCAGCTTCAACTTCTTTTATCAGTTTCTGTTTTATTTTTCCTTTATCTGAATTCCTATCTTTGAATTTTTTGTTCTTTTGATAACAACATGCTTCAAAATGTCCAAAAACTTTGCAAATATGATTCAATGCTTGACAAATATTTTTCCCAAATGGATGTTGTCAATAATTTTATATCAATTCTATCATTGATCATCATTTAATACATTTAATGTAGAATTTTTTTCTTTTACTTGTTTGTGAATGTGATAGATTTGAGTTTGACATAGATAAGCGTAAACTTTCTTGTAAACCACTAATGTGAGATGTGGTATAATTAATCACACTCATTTCTGAGAAATTAGGATTTATGTTTTCACCATTTTTTGTTGGGGTGGAAGTCTGTTTTTTAATTATATATTCTTTCATTTTAAGTGTATAACCGTTTCTTACACTATCTAATAACCAATTGTAAGAAATACATTATATTTTATTCGTCTTCTTAGCTACTTTGTATTTATCCGAAGTTGATGGACCATTACAAACAAGTATATTTGCAGTATCATAAACTATTTTTTTAGGATTTTCAGAAATTTCATTTCATTTTCGTCAGACTGTTATCATCTCTAATCCATTCAATTTTTACATTCACAGAATTTCCTTTATCCCTAAAAGAATAAACAGCGTTAACCTCAAAATTTTACTAAAAAATAAATTGATTACTTGAATCGCCGATTTCATTACTTCCGAGCATTGGTTTTCATTATCATATTCTTCAGAAATAATAAAAATAATCCTTACATTTGAAGATATATTAATATTTATTTCATAATAACAAACAAAATAACTAAAACATCTTTTCTTTTAAAAATACGTCAAACGTCAATCTTTTAACCTAAATCAATACCAACCTAAAAAGTAAAAATCCCCACAAAATAATTTATATTATTATTTAAAATAAAATTTATTTATAAATAAGATTAATTTGTAATATTTTATTAGTAAAACGTTAAAATATGGTTAAAAATGATGTTGTTCTTATTAATTTTGAATTTTTTAACGTTTCAGCAATATTGATTTTCAGCTTCAGTTTATCTGGACCATTGCTTCAAGATGATCTCCTATAAAGAACGATAAAACATGTTAATAAAAAACGTTATAAGCATCAAAATTTATTAATTTTCAAAGAATATTTTGTATTAAAAATGTTGGGAAGAAAACAAAGTCTAAAAGGAGAACCAGTTCTGGCTGATTATGGTCCGGATGAAGCTTTTAATGAAAGCGCCGATATAGAATGGGTTAATAAACGATGGGTGAGAAGAATGATGAGAATGTGCGCTTTAATTAGTTTAGCTTCAGTAAGTTGTAACACACCAAAAACGTTTGAAAAAATCCCCGAATTAAAATACATCACATTTTGTTGCGACGTTTTTGTAACGTTTTTATTTACGGCTGAAATGATTGCGAAAATGCATATAAGAGGAATTTTAAAGGTAATTTTAAAAATTAATTTTTTAATAAATTAAAATAATCTTTTTAATTCTATAGGGTGAAAAACCGTATTTAAAAGATCATTGGTGCCAATTCGACTGCACTATGGTGTTTTTCCTATGGATTTCGGTTATTTTACAGGTTTTTGAAATGTTGGAAATCGTTCACAGTTTCAGTTATTTATCGATTTTGAGAGCGCCGAGACCTTTAATTATGATTCGATTTTTGAGGGTATTTTTAAAGTTTTCCATGCCTAAATCAAGGATAAACCAAATTTTTAAGTAATAATAACCACTTTATTGTTTACTATGTGTCCCCTTATCCATCCCTTGTCCTCACCATCCTTTCCCAAAATCAGCCGCCAATCGATAACATCTTCCCTCAGCTTACTACACCATCTCAACATGTGTTCCAGCGTCTCCCAATCCTCTCCACACAGCCTACACCACCGCTCCACATCGTTTGCCCAATACCTATTCCCTCTTTCTTCATTGCCACAGCGGAATCTGGCCACCAATCCCTTCCTTTCCTCATCCCCTTCCATCAACAGATACTTAGACAGTTCCTTTGTCACTATTTCCCCATACCTTACATTATTTCCTTACTGTATCTGTGACATTTTCTCCTGTCTCTGTATGTCCCTGTCCCTATCCCTTTGTTCTCACCACATTTCACCTCTCTCCAGTCTTCTATTGCCGATCCCAGTTATTGAATATCCCACTCTCCTATAATATCCTTCCCTATATCTCTGCCCATATATCAACCTCTTCTCCTTGAGTTCTCTCCAGCACTCTCCTAGGATTCTGCAATGCGGCCTTTCCTCTATCCTTTCCTCGTATTTCACTGCTCGTCTCCAAGCCTCCACCCTTATTAAATCCACCTTAACCTCTTCCCTCACTATACAGGATGTTTCAGAATTGCACGACACTGTTTTAGGGATGTATTCTTCAGCACAAAATAAACAAAAAAGTTCATATAAACGTATGTCCCAAATTTTTATACCGAATTTTTATTACCGAGATATTTAAAGTTGAAGTAAAATATTTGAAAGTATTGCTTTAATCAAGTAGCCATGAACAATAATCGCATATTGTTTTTTTTACTTGATAGATGATTTAATATCTACTATTAAATGTGTTAAATAGTGTATAACACTGTAGTGGTATTTCTAGTGCTGTACGAAGAATTTAATTTTTTATTATTTATCATGGGAGACACCACAAATTTGTTCACTTTTGCAGAACAAACAGACATGTTGTTAATATATGGCGAGGTACTAAAAATGGAGCTGCTGCTGTTCGAAAGTACCGTGAAAAATTTTCCACTAGAAGGATACCAAATCGTCAAACGTTTGAAGCCATTGAAAAACGTCTTAGGGAAACTGGCATGCTAAAACCTACACGAATAAACACTAGTCGACAAAGGTTTCGACGAACTGCTAACGTTGAAGAATTGATACAAGATGCTGTTCAGTTATCTCCTAGTACTAGCACCAGAAGATTGTGATTTCGTTTCGATATTTCGAGTACAAGTGTATGGCGAACATTGCGTGAGCAACAATTGTATCCATATCACGTTACACATGTGCAAGTTTTATTACCAGAAGACTATAACAAGAGCAGAAATTTCTGTCAGTGGTTAATTCGACAACCCTACCTTCCTGAGTTGCCTCCTAGTTACTGACGAATTTTGTTTTACCAGAACCGGGATTCATACGACTGCTTCTACTCATTACCAACATACTTTTTCCTTAAATGTATGGTGTGGTCTTCTTGGTGATAATCTCATCACCCTTTCTTTTTACCACCCAGGCTCTCCGGAATATCTTACTTGATTTTTTTGCAAAATAACTTATATGAGCTCCTAGAAGACTTTCCGTATGCCGATAGACAGGGAATGTGGTTTATGCATGACGGTGCCTCTTCTCACTTTTCTCATCTTGCCACTGATTATTTAAACAGAGCATATGGTAACCGATGGATTGGTCGAAACGGACCTGTGAAATGGTCACCACGGTCTCATTATTTAACACCGTTAGATTATTTTGTGTGGGGCTGGATGAAATCTATGGTTTACTCTACGGCACCCAAAAAGAGCTCAGAAATCGCATCGTGGAAGCCGCAGTAATTGTCAATGGCCGTACTGATGCTAAAAGACTTGCTAGTGAAGCGTGGATTCATCGTGCTCAATGTTGCACGGGAACCATTTTGAACATTTACTCTGACCGCTTCATTGACAAATTAAAATTTTTCATTTTCAATATCTCGCTAATAAATTAATTTGAGACATACATATGAACTTTTTTGTTTATTTTGTGCTGAAGAATACATCGCTGAAATAGTGCCGTGCAATTCTGAAACACCCGGTATATTCTGGAGTCTCCCTCACCAACCCTAGTACCCATCTCCAATACCTTGTTTGCACATCCTCCAGCATTCCTTGTTCTCTTCATCCCTATATATCTGCGCCGTACATCATTACGCTCCTTACCAAGCCCTCAAACGTAACCAAAAGTTCTCTCGCCCCATCCCCAAACCCTTATTACCCTCCAAGAACCCATATCCCAGGTACGTATACTCTTTGACTTCCTCTATCTCTCTTCTTCTCCCCCTTTGCAGAACTTTATGATCTTTGTGTTCTCAACGTTTACCTCCAACCTCTTCGCTTTAAAATATCTCTCCAGCGATCTTATCATCTCTTTCATCTCCACCGCCACCAAATCATCCGAATACGCCAGCGCATGCACCTTCGTTCCTCCTATCACCCAACCCTTTTTCTTATAGAGGGGATTAGGAAATCTGCTAAACAGATTCCTGACCTAAGTTGTCATGCAGTCAGGTAGTGTCGGGTTGGCTTACCTCTTGGGCCGATCGACTAAAACCCTTCCCCCTCTGTCTCTGGTATCGTCCTTCCGGGCATTTCTTCGGAGTCGTCTTCACTCTCGCTCTCATCTCTGCACTCTATCACCAATCCATCCATTTCGTGTCAGCCCTGTTCCTCACTATTTCGGTGGTTACATCATGAAACGGTAAAACAAATCATCAACTTTTGAAATTCCGAAGCTTCCCCCTCTCCTCCTCTTCCTCTGCACCTCTCGTCTTGACAGTGGTTATGCGATCCAACATATAAATAAGAAATGCATAAACTTTTTGAAATGTTTCACCAAAATGTTTTACCTGGTCGAGGGGGAAACATCCCCCTCTTCTCCTCCTCGCTCATCCTTGTCATGCACCTCCGTCACGGTGCCATCGGCCTCCCTCTCTGTTCGGCCTCTCCGTTCTATTCTCCACTCCTCCTCCTGTTTGGTCTTCATAATGTTTCTGAGGTACTCTCCAATTTCCTCCCAGGTCTCGCCATCGGCTAACATTAGTGTCCCGATATTATCTTTGGTTACCGTTTCCCGACACACTTCGAATCACCTCCTCCTGTCCGTCGCAAACTTCGGGCAGTGGAACACCGTATGCTTCGGTGTATCCACTCACCCACAGAACCAACACTGTGCAGATGATGCTTTCCCGATCTTACACAAATATGGTCCGAAAATACCGTGGCCTGTTATCACCTGTGTTAGGAAGTAGTCTACTTCCCTCCACTTTCTCTCTATCCATGGTTTCAGCTTCGGTATAATAGTCCTGGCCCATCCGTCATACTGATCCCACCTATTTTGCCATTTCCTCATCAGATCTTCCTTTATCTTGCTCTTACTCTCTCTCCCTCTCTCGTGTAGGGAGAGTCTTTCCTCTACCAGCAGGTCCATCGGTGGCATACCCGCTGTCACCTCGATACTCTCTGCGGAAACCGAGCAATACGCTGATGTTACACTTATTGCTATCTTCTTATTTACTGCGTTGAGCCTCTTCTTATAGCACTTATATTTTAATGCCCTACTCCAGGTGTTCGCCGCATACAGCAAGACAGACGTAATGGCAGTGGCTAGCAGTTTTCTTTTTCTGCTTATTGGTCCCCATACGTTTGACATAATCTTCTTGAGTATGTTAATCATCTTCAGAGCCTTTTCCATGGTCTTCCTGACATGCGCCGTTATTCTCATATCCTTATCGAGATAAACCCCTAGGTATTTTACCATTAGTGAACTTTCCACCGTTTGGCCTTCAATAACTACTTCCATTTTTGGCACCTTTCGTGTTCCTTGTAGAACTACCACTTCGGTCTTTTTGGCCGCCACCTTGATTCTCATCTCGTTCAGTCTTCTTATGACTCTCTCGGTCGCGTAACAAGCCGCGTCCTCTACCTCTTCCTTGGTTTTGGCACATATGATAAGGGCAAGATCATCAGCATATGCCACTAATCTCACTCCGTGTTCCAAATCCATTCGCAGTATCTCGTCGTAAAATATATTCCACAACGTAGGGCCCAGTATCGAACCTTGTGGAACCCCACCGAATGGAATACTCTTCCATTCGGAACCACCACCTCCCTCTCCGACAGGTAGGCTTGAATTGTCCTCACAAGGTATCCTCTGATGCATCGTCTCTCCAGAGCGCGTATTATTCCAGCCCATGGAGCAGAACCTATCACCCAACCCAACCTAACCCAACTCATCTGCCCCCTCCCAAGTCTCTCTTCCAAGTCCGCCGTATACATCGCATCCTTGTCTCAATCCCTTCGTCGTCTAGAATAGCACGTTTAACTCTTCCCTCACTTTAATCTTGGCCATCGTCTCCCTGTACGTCTCCTTCACTCTCTCTATCAGCTGTAATGTGATACCTCTCGTCCTCATTTCCTTCCATATCTTCCCTCTATCCACCTTATCAAATGCCGCCTTCAGGTCTACGAACAACGCATACAACTTTCCTCCGTTCTTGTTCAACCCCCTATCTGCCAGGTGTTTCAGTATGTATGTATTGTCAATTACCCCTCTTCCCTTCCTGAATCCCGCCTGCTCATCCGGCAACAACTCCCCCCTCTCCAATTCCTCTTCCAATCTCCCCAGCAGTACCTTTGCACATATTTTAAATGTAGTGTCCAACGGCGTGATCCCTCTATAATTGCCCTGCACCCTTTAACCCCCCCATTTTATACAGTGGACAACCTGTCCGGAAACCCCTCCCCTCTCCATGCGTCGTTTATTTCCTTCCATAGCTTCTTCTTCACAGTCTACGTCGCCTCCAACCATGCCGCATTCTGGATTTCATCTTCTTCTGGCACCCTTCCCCTCCTCAATCCTTTCAATATTGCTTCCACTTATTCCAGTGTTATCTCACCCTTGCACCCCTCGCTCTCCCTCTGCTATTCTTCTCTCTCCACCCCTACCAACAATCCCATGAAGTAGGATCTCCATTCCGTGAATTCCGTCATTTGTAAGTCTCTGCTGACTTCCTCATCCTCTTTAAGTACTAACATTTTTCTCTTTCAACTCCCTAATCTTCTCAGCCTCCCTCTTCTTTTTCTTGTATTCTTCTTTGTATTTTCTCTGACACTGTCTCAATTTCCTTTTAGCTTCTCTCTTCGCCTCTCTGCATTCCCTATCCCACCCTTCGTTCCTTCCCAGTTTAACACCCCGTCGCCCACTCTCTTTCTTCAACGTCGCCTCCCTAACTACCTCAATCAGTTCATTCAACCAAACCAAATTTTTAAGTATTATATTAATAATTAAATTTTAATTAATTCATTTTTGAATGTTTTAAGGCGATCAAGTCAACAAATTTACAACGTCACTTTGTTCTTCTTATTCTTCATGTCTTTGTATGGGTTATTGGGAGTCCAATTTTTTGGCGAATTAAAGAATCATTGTGTATTAAACACAACGGATCCCACGAAGTAATTTTTTACATTAAAAATTAATTTATTATTGTAAAATGTACTGTTTTTTATTCAATTAAAGAAAACTACTTTATCGGCGATTTACTGTCTAAAAAGCGTACAGTGCATTTTTTAATATTTAAATTAAATATTTTTAAAATTTTTATAATTATTTTGTCTTTTAGAGATATAACTTTAAATAATTTAGCAATTCCCGATACTTTCTGTTCAATCGAGCCAAATTCAGGTTATCAATGTCCACCGGGAATGAAATGTATGAAATTAGAATTATCGAGATATAAAAGAGGTTTCAATGGATTTGACGAATTTGGTAAACATTTCTTTATAAATTTATTCAATTTCAAAACTTTATTTATTTTAGTTACGAGTTTTTTCACCGTTTATCAAGCGGCATCTCAAGAAGGTTGGGTTTTCATCATGTACAGAGCGATAGATTCATTACCTGGTTGGAGAGCTGTCCTTTATTTCAGCACGATGATTTTTTTTTTGGCCTGGTTGGTTAAAAACGTTTTCATTGCGGTTATTACAGAAACTTTTAACGAGATTCGAGTTCAATTTCAACAGATGTGGGGTGTTAGAGGTCACATTCAAAGTAGTGCCGCTTCTCAAGTACAAAAAAAAATTTCATAATAGTTTATTTTTTAAAAAAATCTTATTTTTTGTAGCAAATATTAGCCGGAGACGATAGAAAATGGAAATTAGTCACTTTGGATGAGAACAAACACGGTGGATTAGCCCCCGAAATTTGTCACACAATCTTAAGATCCCCTCATTTCCGTTTAATTGTGATGGGAATTATTTTGGCGAATGGAATCGTAACGGCTACAATGAGATTCGAACATAATGAGCAACCAAGAGAAACGTTTTATGAAAAATATTATTACATAGAATTGGGGTTTACCTTTTTATTGGATTTAGAAACAATTTTTAAAATTTGGTGTTTGGGATTTCGAGGATATTGGAAACATTCTATACATAAATTCGAATTATTGTTAGCCGTTGGAACCTCATTGCATGTTATTAAACATTTTTATATGACTGGATTTACTTATTTTCAGGTTAATTTTATTAGTTGTAAAGGTGCGAATCCACAATGAGAATATCTCATGAGATTTTCGTCTCATGAAATAAAAATCGCAAGATAACTTTAATTTCGTTGTGCAAATAGAGTTTGAAATTCATGAAATACTAAAGNATGTTCCGAAAATACCGTGGCCTGTTATCACCTGTGTTAGGAAGTAGTCTACTTCCCCCCACTTTCTCTCTATCCATGGTTTCAGCTTCGGTATAATAGTCCTGGCCCATCCGTCATACTGATCCCACCTATTTTGCCATTTCCTCATCAGATCTTCCTTTATCTTGCTCTTACTCTCTCTCCCTCTCTCGTGTAGGGAGAGTCTTTCCTCTACCAGCAGGTCCATCGGTGGCATACCCGCTGTCACCTCGATACTCTCTGCGGAAACCGAGCAATACGCTGATGTTACACTTATTGCTATCTTCTTATTTACTGCGTTGAGCCTCTTCTTATAGCACTTATATTTTAATGCCCTACTCCAGGTGTTCGCCGCATACAGCAAGACAGACGTAATGGCAGTGGCTAGCAGTTTTCTTTTTCTGCTTATTGGTCCCCATACGTTTGACATAATCTTCTTGAGTATGTTAATCATCTTCAGAGCCTTTTCCATGGTCTTCCTGACATGCGCCGTTATTCTCATATCCTTATCGAGATAAACCCCTAGGTATTTTACCATTAGTGAACTTTCCACCGTTTGGCCTTCAATAACTACTTCCATTTTTGGCACCTTTCGTGTTCCTTGTAGAACTACCACTTCGGTCTTTTTGGCCGCCACCTTGATTCTCATCTCGTTCAGTCTTCTTATGACTCTCTCGGTCGCGTAACAAGCCGCGTCCTCTACCTCTTCCTTGGTTTTGGCACATATGATAAGGGCAAGATCATCAGCATATGCCACTAATCTCACTCCGTGTTCCAAATCCATTCGCAGTATCTCGTCGTAAAATATATTCCACAACGTAGGGCCCAGTATCGAACCTTGTGGAACCCCACCGAATGGAATACTCTTCCATTCGGAACCACCACCTCCCTCTCCGACAGGTAGGCTTGAATTGTCCTCACAAGGTATCCTCTGATGCATCGTCTCTCCAGAGCGCGTATTATTCCAGCCCATGGAGCAGAACCTATCACCCAACCCAACCTAACCCAACTCATCTGCCCCCTCCCAAGTCTCTCTTCCAAGTCCGCCGTATACATCGCATCCTTGTCTCAATCCCTTCGTCGTCTAGAATAGCACGTTTAACTCTTCCCTCACTTTAATCTTGGCCATCGTCTCCCTGTACGTCTCCTTCACTCTCTCTATCAGCTGTAATGTGATACCTCTCGTCCTCATTTCCTTCCATATCTTCCCTCTATCCACCTTATCAAATGCCGCCTTCAGGTCTACGAACAACGCATACAACTTTCCTCCGTTCTTGTTCAACCCCCTATCTGCCAGGTGTTTCAGTATGTATGTATTGTCAATTACCCCTCTTCCCTTCCTGAATCCCGCCTGCTCATCCGGCAACAACTCCCCCCTCTCCAATTCCTCTTCCAATCTCCCCAGCAGTACCTTTGCACATATTTTAAATGTAGTGTCCAACGGCGTGATCCCTCTATAATTGCCCTGCACCCTTTAACCCCCCCATTTTATACAGTGGACAACCTGTCCGGAAACCCCTCCCCTCTCCATGCGTCGTTTATTTCCTTCCATAGCTTCTTCTTCACAGTCTACGTCGCCTCCAACCATGCCGCATTCTGGATTTCATCTTCTTCTGGCACCCTTCCCCTCCTCAATCCTTTCAATATTGCTTCCACTTATTCCAGTGTTATCTCACCCTTGCACCCCTCGCTCTCCCTCTGCTATTCTTCTCTCTCCACCCCTACCAACAATCCCATGAAGTAGGATCTCCATTCCGTGAATTCCGTCATTTGTAAGTCTCTGCTGACTTCCTCATCCTCTTTAAGTACTAACATTTTTCTCTTTCAACTCCCTAATCTTCTCAGCCTCCCTCTTCTTTTTCTTGTATTCTTCTTTGTATTTTCTCTGACACTGTCTCAATTTCCTTTTAGCTTCTCTCTTCGCCTCTCTGCATTCCCTATCCCACCCTTCGTTCCTTCCCAGTTTAACACCCCGTCGCCCACTCTCTTTCTTCAACGTCGCCTCCCTAACTACCTCAATCAGTTCATTCAACCAAACCAAATTTTTAAGTATTATATTAATAATTAAATTTTAATTAATTCATTTTTGAATGTTTTAAGGCGATCAAGTCAACAAATTTACAACGTCACTTTGTTCTTCTTATTCTTCATGTCTTTGTATGGGTTATTGGGAGTCCAATTTTTTGGCGAATTAAAGAATCATTGTGTATTAAACACAACGGATCCCACGAAGTAATTTTTTACATTAAAAATTAATTTATTATTGTAAAATGTACTGTTTTTTATTCAATTAAAGAAAACTACTTTATCGGCGATTTACTGTCTAAAAAGCGTACAGTGCATTTTTTAATATTTAAATTAAATATTTTTAAAATTTTTATAATTATTTTGTCTTTTAGAGATATAACTTTAAATAATTTAGCAATTCCCGATACTTTCTGTTCAATCGAGCCAAATTCAGGTTATCAATGTCCACCGGGAATGAAATGTATGAAATTAGAATTATCGAGATATAAAAGAGGTTTCAATGGATTTGACGAATTTGGTAAACATTTCTTTATAAATTTATTCAATTTCAAAACTTTATTTATTTTAGTTACGAGTTTTTTCACCGTTTATCAAGCGGCATCTCAAGAAGGTTGGGTTTTCATCATGTACAGAGCGATAGATTCATTACCTGGTTGGAGAGCTGTCCTTTATTTCAGCACGATGATTTTTTTTTTGGCCTGGTTGGTTAAAAACGTTTTCATTGCGGTTATTACAGAAACTTTTAACGAGATTCGAGTTCAATTTCAACAGATGTGGGGTGTTAGAGGTCACATTCAAAGTAGTGCCGCTTCTCAAGTACAAAAAAAAATTTCATAATAGTTTATTTTTTAAAAAAATCTTATTTTTTGTAGCAAATATTAGCCGGAGACGATAGAAAATGGAAATTAGTCACTTTGGATGAGAACAAACACGGTGGATTAGCCCCCGAAATTTGTCACACAATCTTAAGATCCCCTCATTTCCGTTTAATTGTGATGGGAATTATTTTGGCGAATGGAATCGTAACGGCTACAATGAGATTCGAACATAATGAGCAACCAAGAGAAACGTTTTATGAAAAATATTATTACATAGAATTGGGGTTTACCTTTTTATTGGATTTAGAAACAATTTTTAAAATTTGGTGTTTGGGATTTCGAGGATATTGGAAACATTCTATACATAAATTCGAATTATTGTTAGCCGTTGGAACCTCATTGCATGTTATTAAACATTTTTATATGACTGGATTTACTTATTTTCAGGTTAATTTTATTAGTTGTAAAGGTGCGAATCCACAATGAGAATATCTCATGAGATTTTCGTCTCATGAAATAAAAATCGCAAGATAACTTTAATTTCGTTGTGCAAATAGAGTTTGAAATTCATGAAATACTAAAGATAAACAATTTGTCATGAGAGTTTTATATCTTGTACAAGTTTCAACGTGTAAACATGACTCTTGCGAATTTCGCATGAGACATTTATTACACGCGCAGCACGTGAGTTTCGCTGTTGTGTCGTGAGCTAATCATTCGTTTTTATCAATGAGTTCTGCAAGTAAACAAAAGGTTTAAAAAGAAAAGAATGTACTGTTAACTGGACAAGAACTATGATACTGCAACTAATCGAATTATATGAATCCTATCCCAATTTGTGGGACTGTTCGTCCGAAAACTATAAAAATAGAAATCTTTGGAAATCAGCTATAGATGAAATTTCCAATATGTTGGAAATTCTGACTCAAAAAGTGAAGAATAAAATACATAATCTTCGTTGCCAATTCCAAAGCATCAACAGGAAACGAAAACACACTAAAAGCGGCCAGGCAGCAGGAAAAAATTTTGAAGTAAAATGTGAATTTTATGATGCCTAAAAATTCATAGATGGACCGACATGTGGTAATGAAACAACGATGGATTTATTCGTAAGTATAATCATATGTTTTTTATATATGTATATTTGTATTGCTATGCAACTTTTCCTTCCTGGTGGAAATATTGTGTAAATTCCAGTTGTACATTCTTGGCTTCCAAATTTCCGCGAAGGTTAGGATTAACTTGTAGATTCAGTAGGCCTTAAGTGTCTTGTCGCCACTCTCCTGGTTGTATTGTGCCATTTTCGTGATCTTCCACATCGAAACTATCATAAGGAGCGTAAAGTATTTTAGACCAGTGCTTCTCAAACTATCTAATGTAGCGGACTGGCATTTTTTTTGTCCCAATGCCCAGTAAACAAGAAACATCTGCGAAACATTTCAATTTTAACGTACAGTGAATTAAATGAAACATCTTAGAACTACTTTTCATATACGTGATAGATACGATTTTTACGAAACCTATCTAAAGATATGTATCAAATACATTTCAGTAGGAATATATATGAAATATCATCAAAATATGCAGCAGAAACATTTCATTTGAAACATTTTTTTACAAATGTGTCTGAAACATGTCTGGAATATCATCATCGCGGTGACGCGGTCAGCGTCTTGTCACGTCTTGTTCTATTGTGTGTTTTGTTCTGTTCTCAGTTCGAATCGTTCGAATATTGGTTTAGAATGGCGCAAGTTTTGTATAAGTTTTTTTATATATCACCACTAGGTTTAGTTAATGAAAATACGGCTAGTGAACACTATTTAAAGAAAGAGACCTACACTGAGAAAAATAATGTGGGAAAACTACCTAACATTTAGTCATATTATCTAGAATTTTCAGTCAAAAATTAGCTAACTACTACTAGTTATAAAAACTAATTCTATTTCGATAATTTCATAGATAAATGATCGAAAAATCTATCTTATAAATACCTAATCAAATTAGTTTCATTATACAGGGTCATCCACGACGACCGTCCATTAGAACTATACAGGGTTCTGGCCAAAATAAAACTTTGAAAACTCAGATTTAAGTATTATCAATTGCGTTCTCTTCAACTAAAATATTTTCAGATTTCTAGCACTTTCGGTTATACCGGAAGTCGCCACCTACTTTATTTTCTTAAATGGAACATCCTGTATATTTTTACATATTTTGATTTGTCTGTTTTCAAGGTTTATAAATAATTTTACTTTTCGCAATTTGATTCGGCCGTTCTCAAGTTATTCGAATTTTTCTAGAAAAATCTGCTCCAACTGACACTTGATTTTTGAGATATCAATTTAGGATTCACAACATGCTTAAGCAACATGATGTGCCGTGGGAGTATGTTTTGGTGCCGAGTACGGCTGTCTAGAACGTTTGATCTCTTTACTATGGCACATTAACTTTTCGAAATTTGGAAGTACCATAACTTCATTTTTTTAAATGGCACCCCCCATATTTTATTACCTAGTCGTCTTCGTTGTCTCATTTTACATCTTTTATATCCCATATGTCCTATACCTAAAATTTATAGTTTGGGAGATAATTAGGGTTTTTTTGAAAAATACACACATCATATCCATATTTAACCTAGTGTGCCATGAATTAAGTGCCTAGTGTGACCTAGTGAATAACCAAAGAAGTGGGGGTTTGAAAATTTGCAGACTTCAAATAATCTTCATTACTAAATTCAAATGTGGCATTGTTTGAGAACAGATCACTACAAAAAGTAACCTAGTCATCACACCAACAGAAATAAACCATAGCTTTAGCAAATGTCAAACTGTTTATTTTTTCCTTACTGATCCTCCGATAATACATAAACACCACAACATTCCCAACACAAAATTTTTTTCCGGCGGTCAGAATAGATGAGCTATAAATTATAAAACGTAACGTTGTAGTTGACATTTTTGATTACAAAAAATTAAAATCTCAAAAATGACTCAACCTAGTGTATGTAACATACAAGTGGCCTAAAATTGAACAAAAATTTCAAAAATATAATGAATTAGAGGGTGTTCCATTTGAAATATGAAAATTTTCACCTCTTCCGGTGTAACCACAAGTACCCGGAACTTGAAAACATTTTAGTTAAAAAGCTGACATCAAACATTACAAGTCTGCAAATTTTCAAACCCCCATTCATTTGGTTATTCACTAAGTCACACTAGGCACTTAATTCATGGCAGACTAGGTTAAATATCGATATGATATGTGTGCATTTTTTCAAAAAACCCTAATTATCTCCCAAACTATAAATTTTAGGTATAGGACATTTGGGATATAAAAGATGTAAAATGAGACAACGAAGACGACTAGGTAATAAAATATGAGGGGTGCCATTTAAAAAAATGAAGTTATGGTACTTCCAAGTTTCGGAAAGTTAACGTGCCATAGTAAAGTGACCAAACGTTCTACACAGCCGTACTCGGCACCAAAACACACTCCATCATGTTGCTTAAGCATGTTCTGAATCCTAAATTGATATCACAAAAATCGAGTGTTCTCTGATTTTTTGTACAAATGTCTGCTGGAGCAGATTTTTTTAGAAAAATTCGAATAACTCGAGGACGGCTGAATTAAATTGCAAAAAGTAAATTCATTCATAAACTTTGAAAATAGACAAATCCAAATATGTAAAAATATACAGGCTGTTCCATTTCAAAAAATAAAGCAGGTGGCAACTTCCGGTATAACCGGATGTGCTAGAAATCTGAAAATATTTTAGTCGAAGAGAACGCAATTGATAATACTTAAACCTAAATTTTCAAATTTTTATTTTGGCCAGAACCCCGTATAGTTCTAATGGACGGTCGTTGTGGATGACCCTGTATAATATTAATAGATGTTTTTACTATTAATATTATTTTTATTATTAATGGTAGTAGATAGCTTTATTACTTAAATATAGACTCGTACCTAAATTTTTGTTTCAAGAAATATTTTCTATAAATGATCGATGTAACGATGAAAACAGGTAGACAAAACGACTAAAATACATTTAAATAAAGTAGTTATTATGATATACTATAGTATATCATTAGAATCGTTGAGAAAAGGCCTTCTTTATAAAGTCATGGCCAACTATGGTTTCCATTAGAAAAATTACAAGTTTGTGTCATAACTCAAAAATTATTTCTTAAATAAAAAAATCTGTAAGACTGCTGTATTAAACATGTAATACCCTACAAATTTTTCCTTTACACATGTTTCCTAAAATCAATAATAGTGGAGCCATAGGTATCTAACGATATAACAAAACAACGGTTTTTTCGAGATATCTAGTTAGTCATACATTTTATCCAAAAAACAAAAAGCTCATTAAATTGAGTTCATGAAACTGCAATTCTTTCACTTATTCTATTTATTTTCTATTTAATCGTCTAGAGAGACGCTGAGATAGAGATCTCCGCTAGTTTTCAAGATCTCTATACTAAACATGCAAAAAAACTCACCCAGTATATCACCACTAGATTTAGTTAATGAAAATAAGGCTGTGAACACTATTTAAAGAATGTTTTCCGCAGATCAAATCGTAACCTATAAGGTATGATCGAGATTCCCGCTAAATTTGGCTGTTTTTCTCCTGCAATCATATAAAATTATATAGTTATATAGTTTTACGTTCGTGTGATAAAATGGAAAGAAAAAAATTAAAGCTGAATATCTCTAAGAGACATTTTCGTAGATTGGTAAAGGTATTTACATTTCAGAAATAATTCAAAACCGTTAATGAAACATTTTAGTAATGTACCGTAATTGTCAGCTGTATGTTGCAGAAACGTTTCAATAGAAACGTTTCAATGAAACATAAAAAGGGCCGGACATTAGCAGTTTCAGACACGTTTCAACTATGTTGCAGAAATATGTCGAAGAAACATTTCATGTTTCAATAATATGTATCAGAAATGTTTCTGAAACGCAAATTTGTTTACTGGGTGTGTTGCGGACCGGTATCATATTCAGTCGCAGTGAACTTTTAATGCAAAATGTAACTAGGTCTAGGAACTATAGGCAACATTTATATAAAACGAACCCAATTTTTCCCCAGTTTTTCTATTCGTGGTTGAATTCGTGGTAAGTCGTGTAAAAAGGAAGTAGTTTCTTCATGACAATGTCTGAGAGCTCAGGATATTCAGTTAACTTATTATCATCTTCGAAGCTTGCTTCTAAGCCTTCGTCAGCTACGAGCTTCAAAAATT
The DNA here is from genome assembly GCF_000648695.1 of Onthophagus taurus. NCBI lineage: Eukaryota > Metazoa > Arthropoda > Insecta > Coleoptera > Scarabaeidae > Onthophagus > Onthophagus taurus. The sequence goes on from NW_019280675.1 coordinate 75,102, forward strand.
TGTTTTCTATGACAACTGGTAAATCGCCTTTTATTGCAATGAAAGGATTTCGTCCATTTTCTCCATTTTCTTTTCGTGGATCTTCTACTGGGAAGTAAAATTCGAAACGTTCTTCCAATTTCGACAAATGTTCACTAATAACTTTTCTTAGAGACGTAACATCAAGCTCTTCTCCTGTATCGTGGATGAAGTCTCTAAGTTGTCAAACATGCATAACACTTTCTTGATAAACGATCTTTCCATGCTTTAAATTTTCGTTTTTGTCCATCGATTTTGTCTGCAATGTTAAAACAGGAAACTATTATTCCTTGCATCGAGGTATTAAAATCATTAAAGATGGCAAAGATGTCAGCCAAATAAGCAAGCTTGGTCACACATTATTGTTATTATTGCTGCTACCGGGCTAAGGGGAGCCCCAAGGTCTTGTACTTTTATATCGGTAGGTGTCAAGAGAGCTTTACCGAAAATTTTGTGTCTTAGACGGCCTCTGGCGACGCATTTACACAGTATATGTTCAGCTGTTTCTGACTCGTCGTTGCAAAGTCGACAAGTTTGATCCTCAGCTTGTCCAATGTGGAAGAGGTGGTATTTTAGAGGTGCATGGCCGGTCAAGTAACCTGAGAGTGTCCTTAGATCCCCTTTGCTGAGGCATAAAACCTCTTTGGTTTTGTGTTGCGACGGAGTTATCATACTCTTCGCTTGTCTGTTCTTCGCTGACCTGGAAGTTCTTTCCAGCGTAAGACTACCTTTGAGACCTCCCGACTGTTGATTATTTGTTTTAGGTGGCTTTTTTGTAGTCCACAACCAAGGTGGGGTACAATGAAAGGCGTATTCGCTGCCTCTCTTGCCAGCTTGTCCACCTTCTCATTGCCTTCAATGTTGCTGTGACCTGGAACCCGCCATAGTGCGGAGTCACACGTGTAGGCCTGAATTGCCTCTAAGGCGGCCCGACTATCTGTGAAAATGTTTATGGATGCACCTTTCTGTCCCTATTGTAGGTTCAAAATGGTGCAGAAGTTTATAAAACTTCTGCTTGAAAAAAGGTTATGTCCGAGCTGAAGGGCAGTTTAATGTGGCTATTTGGTCCACTGATGCCCATGTGTACTCCAGATCTAACTGTCTTTAAAGCATCGGTGTGCCAGGCTAGGGCTCTTCTTTTTAGTTGAGGTGAGGCCCCCCCTTTACCCAATCATCTCTGCTTCTAAATATGACCTTATACGGCTGGTTGAAATTGTATTCTGTCGGTATAAGGTCTGTTTTAATTTCGATCAGGTGATTTAGACATGGGTCCTTGAGGATTTCCAGGTGTCCTCTGAGGTTATCCTGCATCAACTTGAGTAAAGAACCTGTTTTCAGTGATAAAACACTTAAAGTTGCCTCTTTTTGTATATATAAATGGAGTGGTGTGAGACCCAGTGGGGCTTCAAGAGCAGCCGTTGCACAAGATCTTATTGCACCCGTTATATTAAGACATACCAACCGCTGGATTTGTGCCAGCTGTTGATGTGCTGTCTTATGTTTTGTTTTTGGCCACCAAACCAATGAGGCGTAGGCGACCATTGGTCTGATTATTGCTACGTAAGCCCAATGAGCCATTCGTGGTTTGAAACCCCAGTTCCTTTCTAGGAGCCTGCAGCAGATCTGGTTTGCCACGATGGCCTTTTTTCTCACCTTGTCTATTGGCCACACATGCTCTAATGGAAATCCGATAGTTCGTTCCGAAGCTTGAATACCCTTGAAACGACTTTTTCTTTGGACAACCAACGCACCTCAGCATGTAATAAGACCTACTTATAATCAGCTCCCATTTCATCGCATAATACAGTAAATAACCGCGAGTTCAAAGCATTTGCCTTAATATAATTAACAATGTTCACGACCTCGACAAGCACGTCGTTGAATTCTGGGGACATTTTTTTTTGTTACCAGATTTTCCCAGTGAATGAAGCAGTGTGTCGACTTGCATTTAGGTACAAATTTTTTAATCTGTGTAATTACTCCAGAATGTCGTCCCATCATTGCAGCAGCCCCGTGAGAACATATACCTATACAAAATTTGAGGTCCAATCCACAATTATTTACTATGTAATCTGTCATAATGTTGAGTATTTCTGAAATAGTGGTTTTTGTTGGCAGTGAAACCGAAAAAAAACTCTTCCTGCAGGTCACCATTCTATACAAATACACAAAAGTCAAAAGAATCTCCTCACCAGCAAGATCTGTAGATTTGCAAAGCAAAATATTTTGATGCTTCTATTTGTTCAATTAACTGATAACTTCAATATCATGAGCGAAGTCGTAAATTCTACGAGCTTTCTTTGCGGCTTGCTCTTCCAGCATTTCGAAGCAAACATTCTTAATACAGCTGGCCACTACTTCCTCACCTATTGTGTATGGATTTTTAGTTCGCATTGTAGTAATGTTTATGTATGACAACTGAAATTTCTGTTTTTGCCTGCCCTTTAATTCAGTCAGTTTTTTATGTTTGGTACTCTAGTGCCTTTTTAGTTTTGATGGCTTAATTGAATCGTTGGACAAAACGGTACAACACCCAACACATTGCGGTTTTGGTACTCCTTCGTCATCCACGACTGAGAAACCAAATTGAATATATGAAGAGTCATATATTGTCCCTTGAATGTCGAACGAAATCGTTTCGATGTTAATGGTATTTGTTTTGTACTTAAATCGCTGTCACTGCCATCGGAATTAGAGACATTTTCATGCTCACCGGTTATTTTTCCCCGTATTACATATGAGTCCAATGAACCTTACGGTTCAAATCAGTATTTTAAAGTTTCTGATAAAATTATAGGATATCACCATAGGACTTTGAGAAGCGCTGTTTTAGAACGTGTCATTAAAAAATTTTCAGGTTCTAATTCAATTGGTCTTCTTAATACACGAAATCTAGCTGACGCTAAACCAAAAGCATTTTCAATTATTCTGTGTGCCCGTGATAACAGGTAGTTGAATATTCTGTGTTCACCATGTAGATTTTTTAAATGCATATGATTTCATAATGTATGGTTTCATGGCAAAAGCGTCATCAGCTACGATAACAAAGTGAACTGGCTTAGTTCGCCCTGGTAGTGGTCTAAGTTTTGGAAAACTTAAAGTATCATTCGCAAGTTTCTTTGAAAACGAGCATCCATTAAAAACGCCCCCATCAGAAATTCGTCCAATTTGTATTCTGCTTTAGGCAATGCCATTAATACACTACACTGCGTGCCTATGTAATTGTAGTACAGACTTCCACGATGTTCAGGTGTTTTAATGACAACGTGTTTGCCGTCCAGCGTGCCTACGCAATTTGGGAAATTCTATTGTTCTTTAAACTGTTGTTTTATTTATTGACTATGGTTAATAATGCATCCTATTTGTTTTTAGAGTAACGAACCAGAAGCTCTAACCGAATACCTACACGAAATATCAGAGAGTGAAGACTCCCTTCAACAAGATATGAATGTTTACAACACTTCAAGCACATCCGTTCTAACACACCGCTTACGTCATGTGATGTCACACCAAGTTCATCCAGAACTTCATCGATAAAACTAATATTAAAAAAGAAGAAAGAGAAACAACCTGCACTTGACCAATGTCTTAGGGTTATGTCAAAGTCAGCAGACACTTTTGAAATATTTGGAAATTATGTGGCTGACGAACTGTGCAATAGCTGCAAAGCTCCAGAGTTGCTATCCTGGGCGAAGAGGGATATACAGCGAGTTATGTTAAAAATGAACGACAACTATGAGCTCAAATTACAAGAAAGTACAATTCCATTACTACAACAACCCATAAACAAAGAGTAAACCATGCATGAGTTGACTCCATTGACCCAAAAGTTCTAGATGACGGCACTTCTCTTAGAAGCTCTTGCATAATATTATGAAACATTTGGCGCTACTTACTTCAAAATGTAAATAGTTGTAAATATTCTTCTCTTAGAACACTGTAAATTGCAGAACAGACTTCAGGTACAATTCGCGAAATAGTACATACAGGTATGCGAAACAAATACATTAAGGAATGATAGCTGTCTCCGAAAAAAATTGTTCCTCCAATCTGGATACTAAAGGATTAGAATGTACCTACCTGTAGCCAAAAACGAAGGGTAACAGCTAGCCGTTCAGCTGCTGGCATTGCATCTCGCATATGTGTGTTTTGTTTTTCTATTGTAAACTTTATTTTATCCAGCAAATAACGAAAATCAGCGGGGGACATTCGAAGAAATTTTTTATAACATTCCTTATCTTCTCGTTCTAATTCCTCTAATAACACTGTGGAACATTCTCGGGGTCATTGTCCGGGGGGTGAGAAATTCCAAGTCAGGATGAAAGTACTTGAGAGTTCTACGAATTGTAACTGTAAAAGATTATTCTACTATAAGTATAGTAGAATTTTTTAGTAATATAGTAGTACTATACTAGAAAGAGAGAGAACAATATTTATTTGGAAGATAAAAATAATAACTATAACAAATACGAATAAATAAAAAAAATACAAATATAAGATCAGTCCAAAAGGGCTATAGACCTGAGTCTTCCTACCCGAAGAGTATTGATTTTATGAAAATTAACAAAAATTAAGGACAAATTTAGTATACAGAAGAACAAAGTTTATATGTTCATAAACATTGCTCTAGAGTCTAGGCCTTTTCGATGGTGATTGTTGTGGGCTAGTGTCATCGCTATCGCTGTTATAGCCCACAACAATCACCATAGAAAAGGCCTAGACTCTAGAGCAATGTTTATGAACATATAAACTTTGTTCTTCTTTAAACTAAGTTTGTCCTTAATTTTTGTTAATTTTCATAAAATCAATACTCTTCGGGCAGAAGACTCACGTCTATAGCCCTTTTGGACTTATCTTATATTTGTTCTATATATGTATTTTTTTGTTATTTATTCGTATTTGTTATAGTTATTGTTTTTATGCAGCAAGAAATATGTTCGACCGATAACCGTGGGAGGCAAATTTAAAACGATCTATTCGGGGTGAACGGTCAAATAAAGTACAGGAACAACTTTTTACAATTTGCTAATATATTTCGGTTGTCGAATTACAACCTTCATCAGAGCGAATTTACATTTGCTGTTAAAGAGAAAAAATTTCTTAAAATGATAGAAATTTTACAAAATAGGTTTAAAAACTTACTTGTTTATGAAGTTGGTAAACTAAAAACGTTATTGAATACATTGCTATTGAAATTATTGAGTTTAATTAGGTTAAAATATGGAACCAAATGTTAATTTGGTTTCATATATAAAAACAGAAAAACGAAATGTCTAGGGAGCTAGCCTGTTCTTGTTCTTATCGTTAGAAATGATGTAAGCATAAATGTTGCTTAAGGATTTTTTTTTCGGTTTGAAGTTTATTGAGTCATCAGTGTAGTTAATGTAAAGAACTTCTAAAAGGTTTCTGTTATGATAGTTCTTTTCAATGTCTAAAACTTTGACATTATCAAAATCAAATTTATGTCCTGTGTCTGTGGTATGTTGTGATAGAGCACAGGAGGATTTTAATAACCTACAATCGCTCTTGTGTTTTGAAATCCTACTTTTTAGCCACTGGTTGGTTTGTTCAATGTATTTGCCATTGCATTCGCCACACGAAATGCAATAGATGACCCCTGATTTTAATAGTGGACCAGTGCTGTCCTTGACTCTAGTGAAATATTTCTGCAATTTGTTATCATAGCAATCCACCACTTTGATGTTGTCAATATTCTTGAAGATTTTTTTAATTTTTCCCGTAAGTTCATTCACATAAGGAATTTTACGATATTTAACAATCTGTTCAGTTGTGTTTGTTGTTGTATTTAAGATGTTGGTAGAGAATAACAATTTATTAATAAGTTTTGGGGGGTACCCATTATTAACAAAAGCATTACTTAAAAGCCTCAAATTTTCATCAAGGAACTTCCGATCACTAATGTGCGTTATTCTGTGTTTCATTGTCAATACTGTTGCTATCTTGTGGCCAAAAGTGTGGTTTGAATGAAAGTTTAAATATCTACCAGAATAAGTAGGCTTAATATACCAATCAAAAACGATCGAGTTATCCACGTTTCTGATGACTTTAGTGTCAAGAAAGGGTATTGTTAAGATTGTTAGGGATTGTTAAATATCGTAAAATCCTCCTGTGCTCTATCACAACATACCACAGACACAGGACATAAATTTGATTTTGATAATGTCAAAGTTTTAGACATTGAAAAGAACTATCATAACAGAAACCTTTTAGAAGTTCTTTACATTAACTACACTGATGACTCAATAAACTTCAAAACGGATACACAATCCTTAAGCAACATTTATGCTTACATCATTTCTAACGATAAGAACAAGAACAAGCTAGCTCCCTAGACATTTCGTTTTTCTGTTTTTATATATGACTTTTCCTATATTGATAATTAACATTTCATCAATGTTTAAAGTTTTATAAATTTGTTATTATTAATTTAAACAACTAAAATTAGTTCTAGGTTGTGAATTTGTATCGCTGAGGTTACTCTAAATTTTTGTTTTGTATACTTTTATCATCATGATTAAATTTTTAAATTTATATTTCAATAACGGTGTCCTCTTTACATTTTAACGCATGCGCTGTGCGCATTGTTCCAATTTGTTTCAAATAAAACTAGAATTTCAGAATCAAAACAAGAAAGAAAAATTTTAACGTTGTAGCGTGTTTGTATTAACATTTGGTTCCATATTTTAACCTAATTAAACTCAATAATTTCAATAGCAATGTATCAATAACGTTTTTAGTTTACCAACTTCATAAACAAGTAAGTTTTTAAACCTATTTTGTAAAATTTCTATCATTTTAAGAAATTTTTTCTCTTTAACAGCAAATGTAAATTCGCTCTGATGAAGGTTGTAATTCGACCGAAATATATTAGCAAATTGTAAAAAGTTGTTCCTGTACTTTATTTGACCGTTCACCCCGAATAGATCGTTTTAAATTGTTTTTATCTACGACTGCTTGGATAAGTCATCATTACCGCACTCATTTGAGGTCATTTGAGTTACGTAATGAAGTTCATTACCGCACTGGTTTCATTACGTAACGCATTTTTAGCCTAATCAGAANACCATCAAACAGACAGCAAAAATATCCTACTCCTTCATAACTACCCTAAATCCAAAAAATTGGATCTTTTAGAAGAAATGGAAATTATTAAATTGAAAAATGACGCAAACTATATTACTCTAAATGAAATTACCGACGTCCCTCACACACGAATGTTTCTGAATTTCGTAAAAAGACCAGTTTCTCCATGACTTCATATTCAATACGTACAATTGTTACAGATACCGGTTGTTAGTAACCTTTCATATCGACCCGACCACATTTCTCTTGTATTGTGTGTAGTGTTTTTTATCGTTATTTGATCTTAATTGTTAACATATACTGGGATAGATATGTGTTTGTATATATACGTATGTATATGTGTGTATAATCTTAAAATAAATGAAGCGTTTTTTAATTCTGTCCATCGTTCGTTTTAGACGGTAAGAATTTTAACTGTTATGTTTCTTGACGTCATATTGTATTTCGATTTTCTGTTTTTAGTTGCGCCTGAAGACGAAAAGTAATATTTTTTGAAACCGGTTGCGCAGATAAGCAAATTAATTAATAAACACTAATTCTTCACACATTTTTTGTGCGTTTTGTATGTCTTTTAAGAACTTTTCATTGTCAATGTCTTCGTTTGTTTTCATAAGAGCATTAAGATGAATTTTATTATCTAATGTTTGTTGAAATAGATACCAATTAGTGAGTTTATTAGTTAGTGATAAAAGGGTTCTTTGTTACATACTTTGTTATTTAGAGTAATAATTACTGGTGAGTGATCTGAGTCCAGCCCTAACTCTTCTTCTACGTTTACGAAGTTAAGCGATATATTTTTCATAATAAAAAAATCAAGCAGGTCCGGAATTTTACTTCTATCTCTTGGTCAGGAAGTTGGCTTCCCAGTGGAGAGCACCTCACAATTGAAGGCCTCTATTGCATGGTTCAGTTCTCTTTCATTTGTATTTGTCAAGCGAGAACCCCAAGACATATGTTTTGCATTAAAGTCTCCTCTAAGAATAAATTTGTTGTCAAGATGTAGTAAAATTTCCTGATAATCTTCTCTTTTGAGATTATGTCTCGGTAGTATGTACGTTGCTCCTATAGATATTAACCCATTAGCAGTTTGAACGTTTACCGCTGTAGTTTGGTGTTGTTCAGTACTAATTGTATTGTTCAAATAGTGGTCAAGATTCCTTTTAATAATAATTGCACTTTCACCTCGAGCCGCATTACTCGGGTGAATTGTGTGATAAATATTCTAATGGTTGATGTTTATATTCGTGTAAAGTGAGTTTCGGAGATAAGACATAATATCAATATTGTTTTCTTTAAGTATTATTGGTAGTGTGTTTTGATACTGTCGAAGACCATTGGTTGCTGCTTTTTAGACATTTTGATTTCTTTTTTGAATCGCTCCTTGGTTTAAATTGCTTTCAATGAAATCTAGACGTTCCTATATTGTTTTTATTGTTTCTTCTTGTTGAAGTATTTTTTCTAGTATTATATCTAATTTACTGTCAGCCTTCTTATCGATTAACGTACTTACAGTTTTCTCTGCAGTTTCACCATTCGCTTTTCGGCATACGAGACGCCTGGCTTTATTTTATTTGAATTTACTGTTTTCTTATTCCTGATGGCTTGTAGTTCTTTAATCACAATGCATTCTCGGTAGTTCGCTGGATGATTTTCTCCACAGTTGAAACATTTAGCCGGGATTTCTTTGGCTTTAGTGCATTCGCTGGTCTAGTGTTCACCAGCATATTTAACACATCTCGGATTTTTGTGGCGGTAAGCTTTGATGTGGCTCCAACCTTGACACCTTTTTCACTGGGGTATTTGTTTTGGCTTTCTGTACTCTTCGATTTTGACACGCATTCCTAATATGTTTGTTATTTCATGGGTTGTTTTTACATCCTCTGACGGCGCAAAACCCAAGATGTATAAAGGAAGAGGCTCTATTGTTTTGTATTTTAACATTTGGGTTACTTTACAAATGTTATACTTGCGCTCCAATAGATCATCTTTGATATCATTAACATTACAGCTTTTATGCATCTTTAGCGACCACTTTCAGATTTCTGGTTTGCTTATTTTCATAAGTTGACCAGGACAAATTCTTTTCAGCAAGCATCTTTGATATAACTCTTAAACTTTTCCATGTTATTGACCCACCTAATTGTTTAATTTATTTCACACATCACACACATTATTGCACATTCCGATTTACTTACTTCGTAATAACAGCAATTACGAATTGCTGAATTGTTATTTATTGTTATAAATCGCGTGTATGATTTATATTATTAATATGTTTATATTATCAATAACAAAAATATTGTACTGTTCACACTATTTTATATTATTTATATCATCTATAAACGATATAAAGCGTAAAATAAAACACTTGACGCACGATCGCAAAACACATCCGCTCTTTAGCGATGCACAAATCGAACTGAAATTACTCATGAAACAAAAATCTCATGAGTTTTTAGTCTCCTTGTGGACACCTAGCTTTCTGCAACCAAGAGAGTAATTTTATTAAATTTGTAGGTTCTTCGAGTTGTTCGATTAATTAAAGCATCACCACTTCTAGAAGACTTTGTTTACAAAATTTTTGGACCAGGAAAGAAATTGGGGAGCTTAATTATATTCACAATGTGTTTGTTAATAATTTCTTCGAGTATTTCAATGCAATTATTTTGCTTCCTTTGTGAATTTACTAAATTTGAGAGTTTTACCGAAGCATTTATGTCGATGTTCCAAATTTTAACACAAGAAGCTTGGGTTGAGGTTATGGATGAAACAATGGTCAGAACAAACACGGCTTTAGCACCATTAGTAGCCATGTATTTTATTTTATACCATCTCTTCGTAACTTTGGTATTAAAAGGAATAATTCATTTTTCTTAATTAATTAATTTACTTTTTTTAGATTGTGCTAAGTTTATTCGTCGCAGTTATTTTAGATAATTTAGAATTAGACGAGGATATAAAAAAATTGAAACAATTAAAATATCGCGAGCAAAGTGCTGAAATTAAGGAAACATTACCGTTTCGTTTAAGGATATTTGAAAAATTTCCCGATAGCCCTTTAATGGTTACTTTACATAAAGTTCCATCCGATTTTAATTTACCCAAAGTAAATAATTAAATAGATTTTATTTAGTTAGTTCCTTTTTTATCATTTTTTATTCATTTTAGGTTCGAGAAAGTTTTATGAGGCAATTCGTTTGTGAAACGGAGGATGATGAGAACTCGGAAGGAAGCGTAAAAAAGATTTCAGAAGAAATTTTTGATACTAAAGTAATGTACAGGAAACAAAAACCGTTAAAAATATTAAATAATGTTCCAAAGGTACGAGTTGGACATCCCAAGCTAAAGAAAACAGCAATCGCCCATATCATAAAGTATATTTTAACTTAAATATAACCTTAAATTTTAATAATTGATTTTTAGCGATTCAAATAATCAACGTTTAATGCTTGGTGATTCATCGATAATTCCCGTACCGGGTAGTAAAGCACCTTTAAAGCCCCAAGGAACGATAAACAGCATGAAACAGTTACGTATTAACAACAAGAAGTGAGTTCTTTCAACACAAAATCGATTGGCTATAACAAAATCCACTTTTTATTTATTATATAGATGTATTCTAATTTTCTTTTTAAGACACTTCTAAATTTCCAAAAACACCTATTATTAATTTTATTTATTTATTATTTTCACTTTTTTGTAGTAAGTTTAACTCTTTTCTTTTTTAATTAAATTAGAGAAAAGAGATTTTTTGTTTATAACCTAACTCAAACAAATTGTTTAATTTTTTATCAAAAAAAAAAAAAAAAAAAAAATAGGTTCGGTTCAAGATCGATTCGAAGAAGTGTTCGAAGTGGCTCGATTAAATTAAAACAAACCTACGAACATTTAATGGAAAACGGTGATATTGGAGTTAATCGTGTTACCTCAGCGAGGGCTAGGCCCCACGATTTAGACATAAAATTGCTTCAAGCGAAGCGTCAACAAGCTGAAATGAGAAGGTGAGATAAAATAAAGTCAATAATTAAACTAAAACTAACACTAGACCTAGAATTAGAAACTTTCAGGATAAGCCGTGTGTTTTTTGAAAAAATGTTTAACGTTTCGGATGCCATGTTGCAACCTTCTTTAGAAACAAGTTCGATGTGACGAAATTGTGAGTTGCCAGCCGTCTTCATATTCATGTTATTCCCATGCCGATGAATCTCTGTCACCATTCGTTGGAAATAATGTCCGGTTTTAGCTAATACTTTGATTTTGTCGAACTCTATGGTGTGTCCTTCCTTGTGGCAATGCTCTGCAACTGCAGATTGTTGGATTTTATTTAATCGAACATCCCTCTCGTGTTCCTTGATGCGGCATTCGATGTTACGTCCAGTTTGACCAACGTAATACTTCCCGCAACTGTACGATAGCCGATAGACTCCCGCTCCCCTTCATAGGGTTAGTTTGTCTTTAGTTATCGGAAGAGCGTTCTGTATTTTACTGACCGTACCGTATTGACCTCTCTTAAGCTGGCAGGACTATAATGGCAGAACCGATTGAGACCTATTGGATTATTTAGTACTTATTTTGGACTAATTTGTACCACCAATAAACAATTTGTACTTTTTGCCATTAAAGAGAAACTCGTGGCGCTGCTAGTTTAATATTAAGCAAGCAGGACTACTTAAAAAAAAAAAAGTAAAAAAATAAAACAAAGGTGGATTTGAGTAGAGCTGAATTTGTACTAATTTGTACCACCGATAAAAAGTGTATACTATGTACCGTTAAAGAAAAACGATATTAATTATTAATATTAATTATTATAATTATTAATATTAAGCTAGCAGGACCACTTTTAAAAAAAAACTTAAAAAAATAAAACAAAGGTGGATTTAAGAAGATCTGAATTTGTACTAATTTGTACCACTGATAAAAAATGTGTACTATATGCAGTTAATAAAATGCGGGGGCGGTAGTTTAATGCTAAGACCTACAAGCTTCAAGTGCAACAGTGGACAGTGAGTTTAATAAATTAAAAACATTATTACTAAAAAATTGTTCATTACTACGCATTGATGCTTTTATACAGAAACACGTACAATATTCACGTGGTGCACTGCAAAATGGTCGACGCGGAAAGCAATACTAACGATACATATACATATATCGCCTGCAGATTCGGAAGATTCCAACGTCAGTTTAACATCAGATCTGAATAATTCATGTCCTGCATGCAAAAATAATAATAAACCGTCCGGTACACACCTTTGTCAAATCTGTAAGAAATCTGTCCATGCATTACCTTAATGCTTCACACCGTATGACAATTTTGAATATGGCTATGATCAATGTCGTATATGCATAATGTGCAAAATGCGAAAGTCATAATCGGAAGCCGCCAACAAGAAAATTGGCGTGGGCAGATAAAACAAAATAAAAGTAAGAATTTATACCTTGGAAAAAATCCACATAAGATAATAGACGCTCTTACAGCAAAAAAGGCTGCAAAATTACCAATTTTAAAAAATGGTAATAATATTTCTTTAAATGCAGTGAAAATTGAAAGCGGCAGTTACACCGTTAGTAACGCAGTCATTATTATTTCTTGTTGATTGTTATTATAAATGACATGTAAAGGTTTTGTCATTGTATTAATATACACGGTGTACAGGGTGTCCCAATTTCGATGTGTTTGCAGGGTATCTCAGTTATTATGAAAGATAGAAAGTTGCGGCTTTCGCGAACCTGAGCTACTTTTTTGTGAAACTTACAATGCCACAAACCAAATTTTCATAGCCCTCTTCGTTTTTGATATACAGTAAGTGTTTGAAATTTACGATTTTCAGACACCTCCTGTATCTCGGCTATCCGGAAACGTAGTAAGAAAGTAAAAACGGGTTCTAATAGATTTTTTCACGTGGAATCCAATGGTGCACATAGAATTTTTCTAGTGATCACGGTTTTTGAGTTATAAATACAACTCAAATACTGAATACTCAAAAACCGTTATGACTAGAAAAATTCTACGTGCACCATTGGATTCTACGTGAAAAAATCTATTAGAACCCGTTTTTACGTTTACGGATAGCCGAGATACAGGAGGTGTCTGAAAATCGTAAATTTTGAAACACTCCACGTATATCAAAAACGAAGAGGGCTATGAAAATTTGGTTTGTGCCATTATAAGTTTCATAAAAAAGTAGCTCAGGTTCGCGAAAGCCGCAACTTTCTATCTTTCATAATAACTGAGATACCCTGCAAACCCATCGAAATTTGGACACTCTGTACAGGGTGGGCAAATTTGGGTATTATTATAGGCTATCTCAGAAACTATAAGAGATACGAAAAAAGTAGGTGCCATGTCCCGATCTCTTTTTTCAAGATTAATCCAATCCCGCAAACACCAAACCTCTATCTTCTTTTGTTTTTAAGTTATAGCCAAAATGTCAAATTTTCGTGATTTCAAAAAATGCTCATATTACGTTTATTTTTGAAATTAGAGAAATGGGGTTGATACGTTCTTAAGGCACTTTGTTAAGCAGAATATACTGCCGTTGAAAAATTTTAAAAATATTTACTGATTTTTGAGATACAACACAAAGTTGTATTTTTCTAAATACAAACTATACTTGATTATGATGTTAATGAAAAGAGCATATTTTTAGTTTTCCAATGATGTACCGCATGTATGGTGTATTTGCGGAAAATAAGCGTTATTTTTTAATTCTAAAATATTAAAGATTAATATTCAAAATTTTAATTATAGTAGGCGAGGAAAGCGTTATATGCCACTTAGTTACAATAGTAACGTGAGTGGTCCTGCTAGCTTAATATTAAACTAGCAGCGCCACGTGTTTTTCTTTAACGGTACATAGTATACACTTTTTATCGGTGGTACAAATTAGTACAAATTCAGCTCTTCTCAAATCCACCTTTGTTTTATTTTTTACGTCTTTTTTTGAAGTGGTCCTGCTAGCTTAATATTAAGCTAGCAGCGCCACGAATTTCTTTTTAATGGCAAAAAGTACAAATTTTTTATTGGTGGTACAAATTAGTACAATATAAGTACTAAATAATCCAATAGGTCTCAATCGGTTCTGCCATTATGGTCCTGCCAGCTTATGAGAGGTACCGTATTGTACCATGATAATCATGATATCATTCTTTTTCAGGCATCTCGCAATTAATAATAAATGCCTTTATTAGAATATAAGCTTAATTGTACAAAAAAAAAAAAATTCGCTCCGTCACACCTGAAACATAAAGAAGGCAGATAAATCCGGCTGGTGTGGTACCCTTATCGTATAGCTGTTCTTCTGCAGTATATCTTCTAGGAATCTCCCATCTTTTTTTAAGTATTCTTTGTCACATATCCTCCCTGCTCGCTGGAATAAGGCTTTAATCAAGGACCTCTTCCGTTGTGGGTGGTGATGACATGAAGCTTTCAGGTTCCTATTGGTATGTGTCTTCTTTCGACATATTCCAAGTTCCATGCCCCTATCTGTCTTCCTAGTCAATAGAACATCCAGGAAAGGCAACTGTTTTGCTTCCGTTTCCATGGTAAATTTAATCATGCAGTGTTATGAATTTAGGTGGTCTAAGAATTCCTTTAGTCGCTCTTTTCCATGGTGGTTTCATGATACAAAGCACTTTATTCATGCGCACTTATTAGCACTTATTAGCACTTATTCGTTTACTTTATATTCATGATACAAAGCATGAGCGTAACAGCTTCTTATCGTAGACATCTTTGCTACAGGTGCATAAACATTATCGACTTTACACCATCCTGTTTTATTTTAAATGCACATCTTGTTTCATTTAATTTTTTGTCATAAGGTTTTCTTATTATTGAGTATGTATTAGACTGTTTCAATGAATTTAATTCGTTTTCAGTATGCTGTGTGTGTTTCATAATCATCTAAGTATTTTGGCTTCTTCAATATTCTTCCTGATCTTGTTTCTTGCGTTTCTTCTCCTTCTATTTGATCTTTCTTTTAATCATCTTTCTCTTCTTCATTTATCTCTAGTTCAATTTCTTAATTACTTTACACTATACAATAACCAGGCTTTACAACATGTGCTCTGGGCCCATAACCTAATGGGTTTTTAATAAAAACAATAGCAGTTAAACAGTTTCCAACAGTAGCTTACTTATGACTCAGCGTCACACTCCCTTAGTGTTGCCAACTTAAAAACTATTACATTCAACATGTTGTACCTATTAAAACTGACAGAATCTTGGCGAGGTATTTTGCTAGCTGATAGGTAGGAGAATTTATGGAACTGACAATAGTGCGTAGCGGTACATCTGGTTTATGGTCCTCTCTTAGGTAACCCATATATTTTTGGAGATACTCGCGCCTGCACGTAAAAACTTCTCTGTTATTCTGTCGGGGTTCTTGTAGATTTTACCAGTTCTTTCATTTTTCTTACTATCACCTCGATTGCGTTTTTTTTAATTTCTTGTAGGTGGCTGAATCCAAAAGGCTCGTCATCTTGTCGTCGTATTCGTTTCTATCCATGATCACGGTCACATTCCCCTTGTCTGTTGGTAAGATGATAATGTCTGTTTTTCCCTTATCGTTTGCAGTGTTTGATTTTCATTGATTAGTTGATATTAGTATAGACACATTAAACCTTTGCGGCTGTATATTGTTAATGTTTGCCTAGAAGAGGGTGTTTTTCCTTCGCAATGGAAGATAGCAATCGTTATTCCGTTGCCTAAAGTACGCAAACCCACTACCTATCGCGACCTTAGACTAATAAGCATATTACCGGTGTTATCAATGGTGTTGAAGAGGGTTATGTACAAACAATTGTTTGAGTTTTTGGAGCGAATAGATTTCTTACCATGTTGTCAGTCGGGTTTTAGGGAAGGACATAGCTGCTGCACAGCTTTGATAAAAGTGACTGGTGACATACTGACTGCTACAGATAAGGGAAAAACTACAATACTCATGCTACTTAATTTCATGTTGATATCTTCAGTAAAGCGTTTGATGCGGTTAGTCATGATACTTTGCTTAATATTCTGTCCAGGATGGAGTTTAGTGCGGTGGCATTGAGTCTTTTTAGGCGGTACCTTTATGACAGGTTTCAGATGGTTAAGTGAAGCAAAATCTTTCCGAACGTCGTCCTGTTTTTGCAGAAGTAGCACAGGGGTCGATTCTCGGCCCCCTGTTGTTTTCTATATACATTTCGAAGTTATTGAAGGACTTAAAGTACTGCTCGGGAAATATGCACGCCGATGATACGCAGCTGTATGTGTCTTTACAGCTCTCCAGAACCTAAATAGTAACTTAGATCATTTATATCAATTAACACTAAAGTATAATCCCTACTTGAATCCTTCTAAGTCTCAAGCAATTTTATTCGGTAGTTCTTTGGTGATCAAATCACTTACCCCACAGTTTACAATTAGTATTAATAATGTTACTATCGCGAAAAGTGAAAGTGTAAAAAACTTGGGTGTTATCATGGATAACTCATTTAGATACAAAGAGCAGATTTCGTTACTTATGCTTACAGCATATGCCAATCTCCGTGCATTATACCCCCATCTTCGCTGTTTGCCCTTAACACTAAAGAAACAGCTGCGTGATTCACTGGTTCTATCCCATTTTGCCTACTGCACTCCGCTTTACTATACCTCAATTGATAGTGTTGATACTGTACGCATTCAAAGAGTGCAGAATGCTTGTTTGAGGTTTTTATAGGGTATTCGAAAGTATGCTCGTATAAACGTCGCGTCGTGACATTGGTTGGTTAAATATGTTCAATAGACGTAAATTGCTAACGCTCTGTCTCTATCATAAGATTTTGACCAGAAGCCTAGTAAGCCTTCCTTACTGACAAACAAAATAAGATATCGTTGGCATGTGCATAATCTGAATACGAGATTCAAGGGTAGAGTTTCTCCGCCTTGTATAAGTTGTCATTATTTAGAAGATCATTCACGTACCAGATTTGTGTACTTTACAACGATTTGCCTGATGATCTAAAGAGGTTATCTTTCAGAGCCTTTAAGTCTACCCTTGGCAACTTGCTAATGAGAGATCAATAGTTTTTTTTTAATTGTATATGGTGTGCCGTGACAGAATTTTCGTTAGTGAGTTGGGTGTGAGCAAGGGCACATTTTTATGTGCCATCTGGACCCCACCTTATACATACAACTGTAATTAATGGTAATGCGTTGTGGTTTACGGATGGAGAAGTATGTGTTGTTATGGTCGATCCAAGATTTCATCCGTTCTTCCTGGTGGTTCCCTTTGTAAAGGGGCAGACGTTTCGCCAAGATCTCACTTGGCATCTTCAGTGCGTTTTCGTAGTCTCCTGTCGGCATACTGTCCGTAGTCCACAACAACACAATTGTAATTAAGTTTATTTAATTCAGTAAAATCGAAAATCGAATCGAATGTATGAATACCGATCGTGTTACACGTGTGTTTTTACATCCGCGTTCGTCGATTGCGTTTTATCGGGTTTGTTGGCGGAATTTTTTCGTTTTTCTTTCACTAAGAAATAATATAACTTTCTGGAAGTGCTTTAAAGTGGTCATTTTGTTGATTACATTAACAGTTATTAGTGAATTATAATTTTTCCTAATTTCCATTGTTGAGTGGTCTTTGGAAAAAAGTGGTCATGTTTTCGTGCGGGCGGTGTAGTCGTGTGGTGGGGAGAATAACTGGCGTGCAGTGCGAGGTTTCACACCAAGTGCGCTGAATCTGGCGATACGCCACAGGACTCGTTCTCTAAGACGGCTGAGGCTTGGATATGTCTGGATTGCAGGTTAAGAGAGCGAGGTGTTAATTCCCGCAAATCAATCGTGTCTATTCAGTCGGCGTCATCAGGTTCTGTTATCACTCTAAAATCTGTTTACGAGATGGTCTGTGATATGCAGTCGGAGATGCGATCGAAGAACGGGGAACTTCTTGATTCGGTTGAGTTCTGCAGTGGGCGTATATCTGATTTTGAGCGTATTTTAAATGAATTAAATGAAAAAATCAAGATTATCGATAAGCTAACGGCGGAGAATGCCTCCCTTCGTGAGCGGGTGGCTGGTCTTACGTCTCGCATGGATGATTTGGAGCAGAATTCACGTCGAAGCAATTTGGAAATTCAAGGGGTTTGTCAAAGAAATAACGAAAACTTGTTGAATGTACTGGATACTGTCGCTGCTCACGTGGGGTCTGATGTCTCGCATGTAGATGTGGATGCGATTCACCGTGTCCCCCATTTCGATCGCTCGAATTCTGCTCCCAGGTCTATTGTCGTTCATTTCTGCAGTCGTCTTAAGCGCGTCAAAAATCGACTTGACTACCGCACCTTTTCAATGCTGAGACATCATTCTAAATGTCTTATAGCGTGTAATCACAAAGATTATATGGTTCATGTTCAGGACTCTGTTGCTGCTGACGCTAAACAATTTTGGTCATATCTAAGACAAAGAAAGGGCGGTGTTGGCATGCCGACGATTGTCCGGCATAACGGTGTGTCTTCGGTGAATGGAGAGGAAGTTTGTGAACTCTTTTCCGACTACTTCTGGATTTGTTTGCCCCGCCGGTAATTACTGCATACCCCGAGTGGGGGGACCACAGCCTTAATGCGATCTCGGTTGGCTGTTTCGATTTATCCGAGGTTGAAGAGACTTTTTTTGGTGTGGCTGTTTCCAAGGGTCCGGGCTCGGATGATATACCTTCCATTTTTATTAAGAGATGCTCTAAATCCCTTACTAGACCTCTATGCTTAATTTTTGATATGTCGCTACGTTACAGTGCTTTTTCCATCTGTGTGGAAACTGGCGAAAATTACGCCTATTTTTAAGTCAGGAGATCGTAGTCTTCTAACTAATTACCGTCCTATATCTATTTGACCAATAATAGGAAAAATCTTTGAAAAATTGGTTTACAGCAGGCTATTTTTTCAGATGAAGCCCTGTGTGGGTGCGGAGCAACACGGTTTTTATCCGGGGCGATCTGTGGACACCAACTTGTTAGAATATACTGACTTTCTTTCTTCGACTATTGATAAAAACATCCAAGTAGATGCGATATACACTGACTTTAGCAAAGCTTTTGACAAAGTGGATCACTGTTTATTACTGTTGAAGTTGGAGCGCGTTGGTGTCGCCGGTGTCCTTTTGAGCTGGTTTGCTTCGTACCTCTCCAATCGCACGCAGGTGGTCGGGGTTGGTAGATATTCGGTAGAATATATTGGTAGACTTCCGGAGTGCCTGAGGGTAGTCATTTGGGCCCGCGCTTATTTACGGTGTACATAGGTGACATCACCAGGTCTTTTCTTACCTCAAGATGTCTTATGTATGCTGACGACATTACAATATTTTCTCCTGTTGCTGCTGTTTCAGACTGTGTTAACTTTCAGAATGACCTGAACAAATTTTATGATTTTTGTGAGATTAATACATAATTTGTCAGTTAACATATCGAAGTGTTGGACTGTTACTTTTACGAGAAAAAAGCAGTTCTTTAAATTTGATTACCGGTGCGGAACATGCTTACTGGATCGTGTTGACACTATTAAAGACCTGGGCATTACTTTAGATAGCAAACTACTGTTTGATCAACACGTTGACGCAGTGGTGGCCAGAGCTAATAGGATGCTGGGATCTGTAATGCGCTCTTCTCAATCGTTTTGCTGCCCTAGACCTATTATTTCTTTATACAATGCTTTCGTTAATAGTATTTTATCGTTCAGCAGTACGGGTTGGAACCCTCAGTACGACGCATACATTAACAGAATAGAGAGGATTCAGATAAGGTTTCTGAAGTATCTCTCGTATAAATTCCATCATCCTTATACAGATTACCAATCTGCCTGTCAAATGTATCATATGCCCACACATCAGCAGCGCAGAACTTGCAGTGATGCCTGCTCACCCTACCAGTTGTGTGATTTTTTGTACATTATCTCGTTGCAGCGGCTTGAGTTCTGCCTTGAATTGATTTGATCACATATGCTTAAGGCCATTAATTAATTAATTGATCGATTTTCAATTTTGTGTTCATACAATTTATTGTATATAAAATGTATTACAGTGGAGTAGCTTTTATGTGGGACTGTGTCCTGTTGCTACCCCCGTGCGTGTAAATAAATGAATAAAAGGCATTATTATTATTATTATACTACTTATATAATATATTCTCGCTATGTTTTGTGTAATTTCTGCTTTCACTGCAGCTATTCTGCGAATAGGCGCTTCCACTTAACAGATAATTTCTTCTTTCGGAACCTTTTTTTAGAGCGACTGCACAAATTAAGTCTTTGGCGAGTACTGCAGTTTCCTCCTCTGTTAATAAGACGCTTCATGGGTTTATGATGACCGTTTCGATTGGCAAATCTTTGTTCTTCTTCTTGTGGTTGCGACGATTTAATGATTAATTAAATTAAAATCAAATTAAAAAGCAAATTAAGAATTCATTAAAATTAATTCTTAATTTGCTTGTCCCGACTTCTTTGGAATTCTCATGCATGCCTTCTCCATAGTTATTCTGTTGATTTTGTCCCAGTCATCTCTTGCTACAGAATTGGAAAGTGAGAGGTGGAGTCGTAGTAACCTCTCACTTATTTTCTGTAAGCCTTTAAATGTTTTGTGAATTCTTTCTCGTATCAGCTCGATATGGTGCTTCACTTTGAGGAAGCTTGGCATTACCTTTTTCTCTGAAATGAAAGTTTCTAGTTCTAGGTCTAGTGTTGATTCTAGTGATACTGCTAGCGAAGGTGAAAGGCTTCGTAGTTACATAATCATTAATTTAATTTTTTTTATTTTAAAGAAATCAACGCGAAGAAGATTTAAGAGAAAACCACCCATTTTTCGATACCCCCCTTTTTGCAGTTCCCCGAGAAAGCAAATTTAGAAAAATCTGCCAATTAATTGTTTACGCAAGATACGATGCACGATTAAAAGATCCATTAACCGGAAAAGAACGAAAAGTTCAATATAAAAGTTTGCAGTAAGTTTTTATAAATAAAATTCTTAAATTAATTTCCTTTTTTTTAGTAATTTTTTAGGATTAGTAACCTATTTAGATTGGGTAATGATAACGATGACGACCTTATCATGTCTTAGCATGATGTTTGAAACTCCGTATTATCGAGTAATGGAACACGTCTCATTGCAAATCGCCGAATATGGTTTCGTAATTTTTATGAGTATCGAATTAGCGTTAAAAATACTCGCGGATGGTTTATTTTTTACCCCAAAAGCTTACATAAAAGACGTCGCCGCAATTTTAGACGTTTTTATCTACCTCGTTAGCTTAGTGTTTTTGTGCTGGATGCCGAAAAGTGTTCCACCAAACTCCGGAGCCCAACTATTAATGATTTTAAGATGCGTACGACCTTTAAGAATCTTTACTTTAGTCCCACATATGAGAAAAGTCGTTTACGAGTTATGCAGAGGGTTCAAAGAGATTTTATTAGTATCAACTTTACTGATATTATTAATGTTCGTGTTTGCAAGTTACGGAGTGCAATTGTACGGAGGACGATTGGCGAGATGTAATGATCCAACGATAAAAGAACGAGAAAATTGCGTCGGCGTCTTTATGAGACGCGTTTATGTAACTAAAATGAAATTACAACCCGGTGATAATGAAAGTTATCCTTCGATGTTAGTCCCGAGAGTTTGGTATGTTAAAAAACAATTCATAAATTTTTTATTAACAATTCATTTTTATAAGGGCGAACCCAAGAAGATTTAATTTCGATAACATCGGAGACGCAATGTTGGCCTTATTCGAAGTTTTATCGTTCAAAGGATGGTTGGATGTTCGAGATGTCTTAATAAAAGCTTTAGGACCAGTAACGATTTGATTAATTAAAAAAAAACAGTTAATTTAATCTATTTTTATTAGGTACACGCAATTTACATTCACGTTTACATCTTCTTGGGTTGTATGATTGGTTTAACACTCTTCGTTGGTGTTGTAATTGCAAATTATTCAGAAAATAAAGGAACGGCTTTATTAACGGTGGATCAACGAAGATGGTTAGTAAACAAAATTTTCTTTCTTAATAATAACCTCTAAAATAATTTAGGTGCGACTTGAAAAAGCGATTAAAAATCGCTCAACCTCTTCACTTACCCCCTCGGCCGGATGGAAAAAAATTCCGAGCTTTTATCTATGACATAACACAAAACATTAAGTTTAAAAGATGTGTTGCAATCATGGTTTTATTAAATAGCAGCTTATTAAGTGTTACGGTAAATTAAATTATTATACAGGATGTCTCCTCGTTGAGTTGCATAACTTCGTATAGTTATTCCATGAATCACAATTAGCAAAAAACTTCCGGTCAATATAGGTGCAATTCTCAACCGTTTTCGATATATGGGTGGCCAAAAGCTCTGAAAGTCACTAGTTACGGTAACTAATTTAATTTTACTTTTTTTAGCTGGAATGCGCATGAAGTTGACTTTTTGACAGTTGTCAACAGTGATGGGCGCTGCGTAAATAACTGATGGGTAGGTATTTAGAAAATGGGTATTTACCCCGGCCCAGGGTAAATACCCAAATGGTATGTATAAAAGTGATACAAGTAAAAATATATCAGATTCCGAAAAAATGAAGAGGAAGATGATGAAATGAACGTTGAAGACGAGGAATTGTCAACGATCGAAGACGTATTATCATCAGTCGAAGCTGTCGTAATTTAGATTAGATTAAGTTATTATGATTATTATCATCAAGCCATTGTTTGACATAGGCTTCCCCTATTCTGTTCCATTCGATTCTATTCTGCGCTGTCTGAATCCAATTGTTGAGCTTTGCCACAATGTTGACCACATCATTTGCACCAGTTCTTCTTCATAGGTCTTCATTTCGGTCTTTGCGTTACTTTGAGCCTCCTGGCAGTGGCTACCGTTAATGTTAATGTTTCGGAGCCTTATGTCATAAGCGGAAACATGCATTGATTGAAAGCCTTTCTTTTCAAATATATCGCTCTTGAAGATGTCTCTAAGTTTCCTGTAGGCTGTTCAGTTCGCTTGCTTGATTATCTCTCGATACACAAACCTCATAGCCAAGATACACAGCTGTCAACCCTCTCAATCTCATTATCCCCAATGTTGATGGTAGACTTGGGAACAAGATTTGTCATAAATTTTGATTTCTTTACGTTAATATTTAGCCCGACTCTTGGACACACCTCCTTTAAGTCGTTCACCATTAGTTTCATCTCTCCAAGCCTATCCAAAATAAGAACTATCGTCCACGTAGCGTAAATTACTTAGGTATTTGCCATCAATGTTGATGCTTTTTTGGACTAAATCCAGTTGTTTAAATACATTCTCCAGGACTGTGATGAACAATTTGGGTTCAACATTATATCGCTTTATTTTACTCACAATCAGTACTTTACTATTTCTACTCTCTTCAGTACTTTTATGCAATTTTACCGTCTTTGTAGCATTCTTGTAGATGTTATAAACAAGTTTGGTGTATCGATAATCGACTCTGCATTCTTGAAGTGCTTGCAAAACTGCCAACAACTCAATTTAAATTAAATTTTATAAATACCTCTAAATACCCATCTTGGGTAAATACCGTCATAAATTTTGATTTCT
>NW_019280675.1:98952-144763 GCF_000648695.1 Onthophagus taurus
CAGTATTGTTCCACGACTAATTTTTGAGAAAAAAAATAATAAAGTAAACACTGCCCGTTCAACAACGGGGTTGTCGATCAAAAGTTGGAATGAATTTTTAAAGAAAAAATCTTAGTAGGCTTTGCAATCTTTGTCAGAAATATTTTTGACGTTTAAATGTCAGTGGTTTTCTTACTATTATTATTGTTTTTCAAATTAATTTATGAATAAAGTTCTACCACATTTACGCTCGTTCACTCGACGTTTCAAAATTTTAAATAAAACAATAATAATAGTAAGAAAGCCACTGACATTTAAACGTCAAAAATATTTCCAATATTTCCAATTTCCAATATCATCGTCATAAAAAAGATCTAGACAAAAATTGAACGGGGGTGGTTATGTTTAGTAACTTAGAAGGGAAGATTGAAAGTACAAATAGGCTCGAAACATGCCCTATTATAAGCTAAACATATTTCCCAAATTTCATTTTCTTGGTATAAATGGTTTTCGGGAAAAATAAAATAAACCAAAATTTTTCGCCATTTTTGAAGGGGCGTAGCTTCGTAGGGGAGTCGAAATCGCTGATAGTTTATATGAAAAAGTACCCTTAAAATTGCCTAAGGAATCACCCCCTGAAGTTTGGGCACGTCATTCAGATACACCCTGTATATCCAGGAAATTTACCCTTGAAAATAAATACCCGGGTATTTAACAACATTGGTTGTCAATGAAGCAGTTTCTTGAATAAGGAGTACGTCGACATGATTTTAGTATGACTATAGTAGAGAAAACGCTTCAGAAGCTGCAAGAGAGTACGCAGATGTGGCTTAAAAATCGACGATTTTTTTTAATCAATGTGAAATGACGCAAAAAACACGTTAAAATAAAAAGAAAGTGCGGAAAAGTCTAGAACATACCGAAAAATCACATTTAAGTTTTGATGTCATGTCATGTTTTGTTAGATAGACGTGTGTCAATAGACTCTGTGTTAATACTAGAACTAACACTAGACGGAACACTGGAAATATTCGGATTTAGTCGCAAGTCTCTCAAGACGGCTTAACCCGCATGGTTCTAGCTCTAGGTCTCGTGATAGTTCTAGTGATTGTGCTAGTGTAAAACTAGAACTAACGCTAGACCTAGAACTAGAAAGTATCAGGTTTAGCCGTACGTCTGAAAACGCAGTTCTAGGTCTTGTGTTAGTTCTAGTTTAGTGCAATAAAAGTATGCAAAGTATGCAACATAGTGATATCTTATGCTAAGTAGCGCTACCTACCACTGTCACTAGAACTAACATTAGACTTAGAACTAGAAACATTCAGGTTTAGCCGTGTTAAGAGACGCACGGCTAAACCCGAATGTTTCTGGTTCTAGGTCTAGCGTTAGTTCTACTTTTCTTTCAATAAAAATATACCGCAATCTAACGCTAAACAACATTTAAAACTAGAACTAATACTGGACCTAGATCTAGAAACATTCGGGTTTAACCGCACGTCTCTCAAGACGGCTAGTCAAGTAGAACTCAAGTAGAACTAACAGTAGACCTAGAACTAGAAAGTATCGGGTTTAATGTAATCTCTGTCTGAAGACGCACGGCTCCATGCCCAACCCGATATTTGAGAAATTCGCACTGGCCCTACCCTCGTCTAAAAGATATCTCGCATCTGGGTGATAAAGAATCGAGTGTTGTTGCAACAATTTTTAAATCTGTAATGGAAGGGACACAGAAAGATATCACTCAACAGAAGAATAGTTTCAGTAAATAGTCTTCAGCTAGCAGTATTGTAATCTCCAAGCACTTAGTAGTGTTTTGACAGCAGTATATTGTCTTCTGAAAGCATTAAATAGTCTTTGCCAACAATATCTACCTTTCTCCTAGCAATTAGTAGTCTTTCCAACAACTTTTAGCATTCTGAAAGTAGTTAATAGTCTTTTGAAAACCGTATCTTGTCTTTCCAAGCAGATAATAGTTTCTCCCAGCAGTATTTAGTCTTCTCCAAGCAGGTTGAAATCGTTTCTATTAATATATAGCGCTCTGAAAGCAGTAAGTAGTCTTATGGAAGCAGTATCTCGTCTTTACAATCAGTTTATAGTTGTTTGTTAGCACTATCTAGTCTTCTCCAAGCAGCTATTAGTCTTTTCCAGCAGTATCTAACATTCTGGAAGCGGTAGGTAGCTTTTTGGAAAGCATATCTCTTTTCCAAACAATTATGAAAGTCTTTGAAAGCAACAAGTGGTCTTGGAAGCAGTATTCCGCCTGTCCAAGTAGGTCAAAACCTTTAACAGCAGTTTAGCGATGTGATACTCCAAGTTCATTGTGTGATGATTATAAGGAATGAAATCTTAAGTAGATATCAAAAGTGAAATTCCACAATGATGTATATTTAGAATAAGTTATGTTCTACAATTGTTTCACTTTATTAGAGCGTGTTCAGGTACAACTATAAGATGTAAATTAAAGTTAGCAGGTGTTACAAATTAAGGATTATTTTCTCTTACTGTCAATCAACGTGAAATGATCAAAGGGTTGTTAAAAATATGCATCATGTGGAAAAAGATTGAAAATACGAAGAAATAACAAAAAGTGATAACCTCGAGCGGTTTAAACCGTAGATTTTACTTCATCGTCTCAGTCAACAAGAACAGGTTGACGACGTGTTAAATTGCAAAAAGCTGAAGGCGTAAAAGAATGAGGCGATGTAGCAAATATACAGCTTTTTAACAAAAAGAATCTAAAAAATTAAAATGAGATTAATCGAGTAAAATACAGTAAAATCACCCAAATTGTTACCTAAAGTTAAGTGCGCACCTAATCGGTCATGTTTGTAAGACCGGTGTGAAGTTGGTTTAACAAAGATGGATGAAGTGGCTAATGTAACGAATCGGCAGACGCGGCAAAATTTGAAAGTTTAAATTTTCAGAAATAATCTGTTATTGTAAAATTCTGTAATTTCATTAAGAATTAGATGAGGGTTTTTTTTATTATAGAAATTGATGTAATATTCTCCGTAAAGATCCATTTTTTTGGGTTTTTTGAGTTGTTTAAGTAATTTAATGTTGGATATGTTTTATGTATGGTTATTATCTGTTAAATGTTTTTTAAAGGCTGATGAAGATTTAGAAAAATGTTCTCTGTACCTGGTTTCTAAGTCACGTCCGGTTTGGCTTATATAAAAACCGTCACAATCACCGCAATTTAATTTATAAATATCGCTTTTTTGAATTTCTGAAAATTTATGTCTGTTGTTAGTTAGGATCTGTCCAAGTTTTTGTCCAGCAGTGAATACTGGAGTAATGTTTAGATCTTTTAATTTTGCAGAGAGAGTCTCCTGTAAATGGGTCTGATAAGGTAAAGAAATATAAAAAGGTTGTTTAGAATATTTAGGGTATATGAGATTATTAATGTTAGTTTGATGTATACGGTAAAAAATGTTCTGCATTTCTGCAATAGAAAAACCCTTATTGAGGCCCACCCCTACAATCGTCTGGATTTCATGTTTAAACTCTGTAAGATCGAGGGGATATTTGAGAACTCTGTTGAACATGAATCTTAAAGACATAACTTCTGAATAAATATACATCATTGTGGAATTTCATTTTTGATATCTACGTAAGATTTCATTCCTTTTAACAGCATTGTTTAGCGTTCTGGAAGCAATAGGTTTTATATTGGAAACAGTATCTAGTCTTTTCCAAGTAAGTTATGGCCTTTTTCTGCAGTATCTAGCATTTTAGAAGCAGTAGGTAACTTTTTGAAATAGTATTTCCTCTTTCCAAGCAGTTTTTAGTCTTTTACTAGCAGTATTTAATCTTCTGATAGCAATAATTAGTCTTTTGCCAACAGTATCTAGCATTCAGGAACCAATAAGTTAAAGAGGGGGTAGGGCATCAGGTATAGATTTTAGGCTATCTTTAGTTTATCGTTGGTAAACAACGACATTTGAGTCGGTGTGCGTCAAAAACCTAAGAAACAACCGTTGTCACCCGAAATGCGTTTTAACCAAATGTGCTGCGATAATATATGGTCACTACGGTCGATAACGTCACAAAAAGTGACGTCCCGTCAAAACTTTAAAGTAATTTTTCGATATGTTTTACACTTTTCCACACTTTTTTTTATTTGTAATGGCTTACTTGAGTGATTTCCCGTCGATTAAAAAAAATTGTCGATTTTTAAGCGACATGATGATTCTTGAATTATACCAATGAACGAGAGCCTGCGGGAAGAAACCACACTGAAGCTGTTCTTCATGGAAGAACAGAAGAATGGTTGCCACCATGGGAGAGAAAAATTCTTTGCGTAAAAACGGGCTTATCAGTAGACTATGCGAAACGAGAAGAATTTTGCTCATGGATGCTCAGAGGACCAGAATCTCCTCCTAATTGCTTTGTTCGCGGATGAGTCTACCTTCACTCGTGATGGGATTAACAACTCACATAACGAGCACGTCTGGAGCGAAGAAAATCCCCATACTTTGTCAGAAAGTACATAGATTCCATAGATTGTGTGGGGAGGATCATCGAAAATGTTGTCCTGGGACCGAAAATGTTTGATGGAACTTTGACCAGTTAAATCTACAAGAGATTCCTAGAAGAAGAGCTTCCCATACTTCTTGAAGATATCTCCTTGAACGTGCGTAATAGGATGTGGTTTGTCCATGATGTGTGTCCGGCACACTATGGAAGGAGTGAATATTTGAAACACTGCGTTTCCAAACCGCTGGATAGGGCGGAATGAAGCTGTCGGATGGCTCCCGCGTTCCCCGGACCTGCCCTTCTCGACTTTTTGCAAGGCAATGTTAAAATCATCGTTTATGGACATGGGAAGCCGACCAAAGAAGAACTGGTAGGTAGAATCCATCGAGCATTTCAGGAAGTTCATGAAAACATGGAAAATATCAACTGCATACGAGAACTGAGTCGAAGAGCAGAGTTGTGTATAACAGTTCAGGGTCGCCATTTTGAGCAGCTTTCATCGATTAATGATCCCCATGCTTTAGTTTGTTTGCGGCATTGTTTGGTCATTAAAATGATTAAAACTTAACATTTTCTGCTAATTATTGTAGAAGTAAGACAGTAATTTAAGTTATCCCATATGTCAAAAACGGTTGAGAATTACACCTATGTTGACCGAAAGTGTTTTGCTAATTTTATTGCAAGGAATAACCCTACGAAGTTATGCAAGTCAACGGGGAGACAACTAAATTTAATAATAATTAATTTTTTAGTGGAATAAAGCTGAATCACACACAGAAATCTTAGCTACGGTGGGAATTTTTTGTACCCTTGTCTTTGTAATTGAAGTTGTAATGAAAAATATTGCTTTCACCCCGAGGGGTTATCTCCAATCGAGAAGAAATCGTTATGATTTATTCGTAACAGTCTTAGGAGTTATGTGGATGTGCCTACATATTATGTTTAAAGTAAGTAATTTTTTAGTATTTTTTAGAGGTTATGGTTTAAAATTCGAGACGCTTTTATTAATTATTAAAATTAAACTAATTAATACAAAATTAATTCCTTTTCAAAAACTATTTTGAATTTAATATTTATGGTACAAATAATAATACTAGATTATAAATTTTAATCAATTTTTTTCCTCGAAGACTATATGTTTTTACGCGATATGTTTTTATAATGTAGAATGTTGTGCTGATTAGTTTTTCTCCATCTAGTCCAGCTTTCGAGATATCCCAAAAAATGTGGAAAATCGTAAATTATAAAACAGTAACAGTTCATGTTAAGTATATTTTTTATTTTGCATAGTGTGCTTCTGTAGCTATATGGACATGAAAGTAGAGATCCGGACGAACATTTTGAGGTATTGATGGCATAAATCGGACTTTCCGTTATTTTTCCATAGCCTAAAACAACTCAATAAAATCAAATTTTTTGACATTTTTCCCATTTTTTTTTCACTTAATCCCACGTAACAAAAAGGAATTATGTGTTTTTTAAAAAATAAACAATGTTTATACTCCAATATATTATTTAAATTTATTAACTCTACCGGTTTCGGCCTAGACCATCATCAGGAGTCTCGTTGTATAAGGTTGAGGTTCGGAAACACATTCAAATTTACATTCAATTATATTCAAATTTTGATATATCATTAATGGACTAAACTTAGAAAATGAGAATGTGGATGTGGCAGATGTGTCAAGTGGAACATATAATGATCTAGGCCGAAACCGGTAGAGTTAATAAATTTAAATAATATATTGGAGTATAAACATTGTTTATTTTTTAAAAAACACATATAATATACCAATATGGATGAAAACCCATTTACCTATTAAAAAAGAATTAATTAATTATTAATTTTTTTTTTGTATATGAACAAAAAAGTGCTATTCTATCCTATAGGACATTTAATTCTCTTATAAGGATAATTTCGCAGGGAAATAACACACTCCTCATGGATTAATTATGTTTACTCAAACATGTTTAAACGACGTTTCGGGCTATTACAAGCCTATCATCAGGATTTTAATATAAATCTAAAAGAACAATTACAATTTTAATTTTTTTTTTACAATTTTTTTTACGACAAAACATTTAGAAAAAAATTTTATTTATATATTCTACACTTAGAATCACAATATATAAATTCAAAGACTTACCATTGTTGAAAAAACAGTGGGAGAGTTGATAATTCGTTTCTATGTTGACTTTTGCGCTTGTGAAGATGCTGTTTAGACTCCCCTATATATCTGTACTTTAGAGGTAAAGGATTGTATCTCCATTATTGTAGGTTTTTAGAAAACAAGGTTTAAAGTTTTATAATATAGATAGAGGAATGTTTTTAGTAGAAATAAAATAAAATTACTCATTTGGTTTCTTGAACATTTAATTAAGTAACTAATTGAACTATTTTATTATACACATGTCAACAATCCACTGTACCTGACCAAAATTAAAGCACTTACGATTCTTTACCACTAAACAAAAAATCATGTAAGGAACATAAAACACAAATTGTAACTCCAAATCAACCAGAAATAGGTTACAATCAAGAAAGACTGATTAGAGAAATTTATTCTGAATCAAGGCTTTCTTCTTCCTTCTTGTCTATTGTCATGTCTCTATAAAAGCAATGAAATTGAGACGGTATCCACTCACACAACTTCAAAAGATGTTGATGCTTCTTTGCGGTTATACCTTTGGGGGTTTTGCAAATAACAGGCAACTCATGTGGAATTGATGCTACACTTTGTCTACAATTTCTACACAAATTTACACTTTTCAGTTCTTTATCGGTAAATTCTGTTTTGCAATAAAGCACACCTGGGCTGCCACGATGTGTTTCTAACCATACCGCAATTGAAATGAGAATATTTTGTGTTTGAAGATGAATACAAAACATTAAAGTTTTTAAAGTCATTCAATTCCATGTTCCAAACTATAGCTTCTACCGACCTAATTAACTGCTGCCAATCCCATGGCGTAACGGTACTCAATGTAGGTTCTTTCTTTATGGTTCGCTCAATAAGACCGTGGACATAGTCTGCTTCCATGTGGGTATAACCTTTGAGCAGAAATTTATGAATAACTGTTTTTAAGGAGGGGCGAAGATTCAAAAGAAGGGAATAATTTACTGCCATTGTAACATTTCTGTTTTGGCATGGACAGATTATTAATGTCTCTGTACTAGAGTTTTTCAAAACTTTTTAGCCCATTTGAGTAAGGCTGATGATATTTCATTCATTGCCGGCTTTAACAGCAATGGATTCATCCCACACCATGCAGTAGGGTTTTTTCTCTGTAGCATCATATATGGTGAGGTTTAAGGTCCAGAGTTTTAAGAAATAAAAGCTTTTCAAAAGAAACAAGCACTTTTGCAAATCTAGCATGACTATTCTAGTTTCTTCTGAAAGATTTACTTTGTCATTTTTCTTGCTATTGTATCGTACATCAGCATCGTTTAAATGACAATCAATTTTCTTCTGAACGACTGCTCGTTCCTCCCCTTTCTTGTAACGTCATATTCAGACTATCGCACATATCACATAAACTCTGTTTTGAAAATACGACGATATAGCCATTATTTGACTATCCCACTTTTTTGAACACCTTCTTCCGCACATTAGATTTTGTAAAGATTGTACATTTTGTCTATGCTATGTTCGCTTCCAAGATACTGTCTTTTGGCAAGGACAGTAGAATCTAACAGGACTGCTACATCCATTGTTATGACAACCTGCCCGCAAACTACGTCACACCATTTTCCACGCCCAGCTGTTGTTATGGTCTATGCGTTTGCTGTGTATTTTTAAAGGTTATATCCTAGACATAATCATATTATTTCATCAATCATATTTATTTTATTATAATAGTCTATCATATAACTTCTAAAAACACAGACAGTTACCAGGCGTGGAAAATCGTGTGACGTAGAGTGCGGGCAACCAACCCGTAGTGGACTACAAAAATACAAAGTACAATGGATGTAGCAGTTCTGTTAGATTCTACTGTCCTTGGTCTTTTTTCCTTGGTTTTGTTACGACTATAATGACTTTTATACAGTGCTAGCGTAAAGTAACCCCCCCCCCTGTTTAACTTCCGAACAAATTGAGATATCACTATGAACAAAAAAACGTCAGTTTCTATATTTTATCAGCACAAATATTTTCTTATGGAAAATTTTGCCATCACTTTTAGTTTTTCCGGAAAATAGATCAACTTTGTTTTTTTAAATGGAACACCCAGTATATTATGGTATCTTCCGAAAGATGAAAACAATACGAATCCAACGGTACCTCACAATCAAATATCGGTTTATTAGTTTTTCGCATAAAAATTAAACAAAATGCGGAATTTTGCCGGAAAAACCAACGTATCTTCGTCGACTACCTGTCGAAATGCAATCGGCCAGGTAAATGGTGGACGGTCGGTATACGCTCGAGCTAAGACGGATTTAAAATTGCAAGTTCAATTACTTATTTTTTTTAGAAATGAAATAAAAGTTGTTTGGAAGTATATTAAATTTATGAATTAATCATATTTTATCAAAAAATATTTATAAAGAAAAAAAGTCAATATAAGAAATGAAATTTTCTTATTAAAGATTTTGCTAGTATAGGTAACGGTTGAAAAATTTGCTTAGTGTTGTTATTGAATAATAAAAGAATTTTTTATTTATTAAGAATCAAATATTAAGTAAATTGTTCGATATGATTACCTTGAACTTCTAGGCAGTGGTACCATCTTTGTAGTGTTTCCTCTCTCACACGGCTTAACATGTGATCAATATTTTGGCAGACGTCAATAATTTTTTGTTTTAAATCCTCAATACTACCCAACGGAATTTCATATACCTTGGATTTTAAATAACCCCATAAAAAGAAATCTAAAGGTGTCAGATCTGGTGATCTTGTTGTCCATTAAAATTTTTATCAAGATAATTTCGTACCATTGGCGCATAATGTGGAGGTGCTCCGTCTTGATGAAACACTAGTTCCATTTCAAAATCGTCAGAATTCTGTTGTACAATTTGCAAAAGTCTTGAAAAAAAAACATTTACTTTCTAATGAAATTGAGTGATAACGTCACGATATTCATGTGGATTAACATCACGCCGATGCAATTTTCCACCCAAAAAGAAAGTACATTCATCACTGAAACAAATATGTTTCAAGTATAATCGATTTCGTTCAACCATATTTGTCATTAGCTCACAAAATTCTGTTCTTCTATATCAGGGTCATCTTCTGTTAATTCATGAAGCATTTTTATTTAAAATGGATGATATTTATTCTTCTTTAAGTATTTCCACGTCTTCCAACAACGACGCGGAAATATTTAACACATCACACGTTGATGCGATAGCAGCAGACGACATCATGGGCACATTAAATACTTCTGTTAATATCTGACGACCAGTTCTTTTGCGGTCTTCGACGCTTCCAGTTTCCAAAAACTTATTCACAAGCTCTCTTAAATATTTTCGACTAATTGGATGTTCAGGAAATCGTTCCTTAAATTGTCGCCCTGTTTCATGTAGATTTCTGTCAGCACGAGCGAATATTAAAATTGCTTCGATATTGTGCTCTAAACTCCTTCTAGCCATTTTGATCTCGCCTTTCTTTGGTTATACTTGGTCGGGTAGAATTCAAAGATAGAAATGAAGGAAAATATTTGCATGCTGCCTTAAATACAAAATTTCAAAGTACCTACAAACTTTAAAATTGTTGTTATGACAATTTTTTCTTAGAAGTTTTAAAAAGAACTTTCTTTTTATCCTTTTCTTGTATTGATTGTTTCATAAAAACATTCTAAAAGAATTGCTGATTTTAACCCTGCTTAATCCGAGCGTAGACCGACCTTTAACTGACCGTCCACCATTTATCTGGCCCATTGTATCTCGACAGGTAGTCAACGAAGATACGTTGGTTTTTCCGGCGAAATTCCGCATTTTGTTTAATTTTTATGTAAAAAACTAATAAACCGATATTTGATTGTGAGGTATCGTTGAATTCGTATTGTTTTATTCTTTCGAAAGATACCATAATATACTGGGTGTTCCATTTAAAAAAACAAAGCTGTTCCATTTCCCGGAAAAACTAAAAGTGATACCAAAATTTTCCATAAGAAAATATTTGTGCTGATAAAATATAGAAACTGACGTTTTTTTGTTCATATTGATATCTCAATCTGTTCAGAAGTTAAACGGGGGGGGTTACTTTACGCTAGCACTGTATGTTGGAAACGACCGAATATGTTCTCAGATATACCTAACGTATTATAAAAAAAAACAATTTAGACACCTCTATAATTTTACCATTAACTTCAAAATTGTAATATATTGTTCGTTTTCTCTGATCGTTTCTTGTACCATTTGCTGGCCTTCACGTTTGGTGTACTTTTCACTCTGGAAAGTACAAACTGCCCTTTGAGGTCGCAGGTCTTATTTTCATTCCAATAATTGTTGAATACTTGAACTCGCTCAAGCTTATTCATTTTATTGGTACATTTTCTTCTACAAGGACCGCAACCGGGTTTAATCTTCTTTGCACTAATTTTCTTTCCAGATTTTGGAACGTGTTCTTTTCCAGCCAACGTTGCTCGACTTCTTTTTGTTACCTTCCAATTGTCTTCATTTCCTATACGCTTTCTAGGTTTCACTTTATCCGATTCTTGTTTATTTTCTATGGCGTTTTCTTTCCCTTCTTCATCTCTTTCTTCAGTATGTAACCTACTTTCAAGATTACTGTTTGTTTCCTCACCTGTGTCTTTGTAGTTTAGTTAATTTTCAACACTTCCTTCTTCTTCCCGACTAATTGCTTGTCTACAATCTGCATTATTTGTACTACCTTTTTGCATTCCTGGAAAACAAAGCAAGCTAAATTTGTGATATCTGCATTTTAATTAATAAGTCAAACATAAGAACACATGAGTAATAAACTAATTCAGTCAGTTATTAAAATTCACGTGAGTGAAAATAAGTAATCAATTTTATATTTTTCTATTTACCTGGTACTGAAGTATCTGTCACTTCCTCTGTATGATGCAAGTATTCATCAGCTTGAATAGTATCCATATTACTTGCTGACAATGTAAAGAGAATGAAAGTTTTAAGGAAATCTCTTTAAACACTAGCTACTAAATAGTATATTATATAACAAAATGAATAACTGTAGCAATATTTCATTAAATACGTTCTAATTTCTAACATAACCTAACGTTTCTGTTAAATTGTGTAAAAAAAGATATTATTTTAATGAATTTCAACTCACCTAGATTTGTAGGATCATAAGTAAAAACTAATTCAAGATTGTCTACCTAATTGTCTACCTCCTAACAGCACTTTGTGGTGGCACTATTTCAGTAATAGAACAACAGGATAAAGATGCGATTGTTTACTACTTTAGGTTAGCTGAATATTTAACTGCGCGTAACCGTTCTTTGGAGATACGACTTTTTACCTCTACGACAATTTCCAATGCAACTACGAGCATCGGATGCGAGGGGTAAATGGGGACACTTGGAAAGCGTTAAAGTCATTAGGTGTACATAATTCTAAATCCACCGTGATACCTGCCAGTCTTTGTCGTCCAAACGAAATCAACAGATTTTTTATACTTTATATTACTCTGTATCTGATAGTGTGACTGTGCTGGATGATGCGCTTTATCATTTTTATCTAAATAATAGACTTGTTCAGTCAACATTTTCCTTTAGTCCGGTTACGGAGTGTGATGTTATTACTGCAATTTCTTCAATTAAAAGTAAAGCTGCAGACATTAATAATCGAAATCTTGCATTAATAAAACTATCATGCCCACACATTATAGATTATTTGATACATATACTTAATGCTTGTATAAACCATGGCGTATTCACAGATGGAAGTGTGTTTTGATTAAACCACTGGTGAAAATTAGCAATCCTACTGAGTTAGCTCATTTAAGGCCTATAAGCATTCTTCCAGTTTTGTCTAAGGTGGCTGAAAAAATTCTTATTTTTCAGCTGAGAAAATTTATTTATAAAAATAATATTTTGCCAGAGACACAATCAGGCTTTCGGCCTGGATATAGCTGTACCCGTGCGCTACTTCATATTGTTGATGATATTGTTTCTGGGCTAGACAGGGGAAATGCGACCGTATTATGCCTTTTTGACTTTTCAAAAGCCTTTGATACTATTAATCACGATTTGTTGTTTTCTATTTTGAAGTTTGTTGGTTTGGACGACATGGCAATCGCGTTGTTACGTGATTACTTAAGAAATCGTCAGTAGAGTGTAATTGTTGAAAATGAATCCTCAGATTCTCTCTATTTGTCATCCGGTGTTCCGCAAAGCTCTTCCTTACCTCTTCTTTATACTATATATACGAGTCAGTTTGTTACATACATAAAATATTGCAAGTCTCATTTTTATGCTGATGATACTGAGTTGTATTATTCATTTCGGCCGGACGATGTGCGATTTGCTTGTGAGCGTGTTAATGAGGATCTAATGAGGAGTCTTCGGATTAATCCTGCGAAAACTGAAATGATTCTCTTTGCACCTCAACGGCAAGGACAAAATATACTTGCTCAACTTAAAATTTCTGTAGATAATACATATGTCCCTCTTAACGAAGTGGTAAAAAGCCTTGGGTTAATTATTGACAGCGGTCTTAAGATTCCGGAGTTTATTAATAAATGTACACAACATGCATATTGTAATTTAAAATTAATTTATAATAGCAGACACTTTTTAAATAGAAAAACGAAAGTTATGCTATGTGAATCATTGGTGTTATCGAATTTCAATTATTGCGATGCTGTCTATTCATCTTTTATTTCCTATCTGTCTAAAAGAAAGATACAAAAGGTGCAAAATTCGTGNGTGCTGATAAAATATAGAAACTGACGTTTTTTTGTTCATATTGATATCTCAATCTGTTCAGAAGTTAAACGGGGGGGGTTACTTTACGCTAGCACTGTATGTTGGAAACGACCGAATATGTTCTCAGATATACCTAACGTATTATAAAAAAAAACAATTTAGACACCTCTATAATTTTACCATTAACTTCAAAATTGTAATATATTGTTCGTTTTCTCTGATCGTTTCTTGTACCATTTGCTGGCCTTCACGTTTGGTGTACTTTTCACTCTGGAAAGTACAAACTGCCCTTTGAGGTCGCAGGTCTTATTTTCATTCCAATAATTGTTGAATACTTGAACTCGCTCAAGCTTATTCATTTTATTGGTACATTTTCTTCTACAAGGACCACAACCGGGTTTAATCTTCTTTGCACTAATTTTCTTTCCAGATTTTGGAACATGTTCTTTTCCAGCCAACGTTGCTCGACTTCTTTTTGTTACCTTCCAATTGTCTTCATTTCCTATACGCTTTCTAGGTTTCACTTTATCCGATTCTTGTTTATTTTCTATAGCGTTTTCTTTCCCTTCTTCATCTCTTTCTTCAGTATGTAACCTACTTTCAAGATTACTGNAACGTTGCTCGACTTCTTTTTGTTACCTTCCAATTGTCTTCATTTCCTATACGCTTTCTAGGTTTCACTTTATCCGATTCTTGTTTATTTTCTATAGCGTTTTCTTTCCCTTCTTCATCTCTTTCTTCAGTATGTAACCTACTTTCAAGATTACTGTTTGTTTCCTTACCTGTGTCTTTGTAGTTTAGTTAATTTTCAACACTTCCTTCTTCTTCCCGACTAATTGCTTGTCTACAATCAGCATTATTTGTACTACCTTTTTGCATTCCTGGAAAACAAAACAAACTAAATTTGTGATATCTGCTTTTTAATTAATAAGTCAAACATAAGAACACAAGAGTAATAAACTAATTCAGTCAGTTATTAAAATTCACGTGAGTGGAAATAAGTAATCAATTTTGTATTTTTCTATTTACCTGGTACTGAAGTATCTGTCACTTTTGATTGTCTACCTAATTGTCTACCTCTTAATAGCACTTTGTGGTGGCACTATTTCAGTAATAGAACAACAGGATAAAGATGCGATTGTTTACTACTTTAGGTTAGCTGAATATTTAACTGCGCGTAACCGTTCGTTGGAGATACGACTTTTTACCTCTACGACAATTTCCAATGCAACTTCGACTAAAANTTATATATTTTTTTCTCTTCATTTGTTTATTATTTAGTTAGTGTTCAAGGGTGTGCAAGTTTATGTGTTGAGTTTTTGAGCGCTGCTGTTTTTCTTTTTGTTGTCGTGTTTTTTTTTTGGCGTAATTGAAAAGCGGTTTTCTACCGAATTGCGCCATTTTTTCAGAAAGAATGTTTTGTGATGGAAATTAAGTTTAGTTTTAAGTAAATTAGTTTTTTAGTAAGTTAAGATTAGTTTTGTGAATGTATTGATTCTTTGTTTTTTTATTCTCTTTCTGGAAAATAAATGCATTATTATTATTAACTTCTTCTAAATATAGGATCTTAGAAACCAGTAACAGTGGACGTAAGATCCTTTACTATTATATAGTTTACGCGTCTGATACGTTGAAAAAAGTATTAACTCGATATTGACAAAAACTGAAGTTACGATTCTTTACCCCTAAGGTACAGATAT
Organism: Onthophagus taurus; assembly: GCF_000648695.1. Taxonomy (NCBI): domain Eukaryota; kingdom Metazoa; phylum Arthropoda; class Insecta; order Coleoptera; family Scarabaeidae; genus Onthophagus; species Onthophagus taurus. The sequence goes on from NW_019280675.1 coordinate 113,967, forward strand.
GATTTATCACAATTCTTGCAATCGATTCTGTATACCGTGTTTATTTTCAGGTCCGTACAGCTATACCCCCCATTCAAGATATCAGCATTTTGATACTATATATATATATATATACATATATATATATAATTATGTATTATTTATGTAATAATTTTGTACTACATTAAAAAATTTTGTACTAATCATTTAATATTTTTTTTATACTTATCAAAGTGGGGGATGTAGCTAAACGTTCAGTTATACCCCCTTTTTAAGATATCAACATTTTGATGGTACCATCGTTTTGTGCTATTTATGTACTAATTTTGTACGACATTAAAAATTTTTGTACTAATCATTTAGTATATTTTTTATACATATTAAAGTGGCGGGTGTAGGTGGACGTCCACCCCCCTTTTAAGATATCAGCATTTTGATAGTGCCATAATTTAGTGCTATTTATGTACTAATTTTGTACATAAATTTAAATCATTTAGTGTTTATTTTATATACAGGGTGGTTCAGTTTTTAATCGGGAAGTTTTACTAGGATGTAGTACTTACCAAAATAACACAAGCTTTTTATATAAACATAGGGTCGCAACTCTTTTGTTTTCGAGCTATGAGCTGTCAAAGTTGAGTCAAAAATGTACATTTTATCTTTTATTTCGGGTATAAGTTAACCGTAGAATTTGAAATTTTGTATGTTATACTATAGTCTCCGATATTTCTGATGGTTTTTATGACCCTCAGAAACAGTAGTGGCAGTAATTATCATCCGAAAAAAGTACCTGGACATGATTTATGATAGGTCCTCCTAGGGAACTAGGTCCAGGGACGCACTTCTTTTTTATTTTATTTTAAATTCAACAAAATAAAACAGAAATGTAGTAAAGAATATAAATTTACTTATACTTAAATGATTTTACAAAAAAAAGCAAGTATTAATTTATAATATAAAAATTAAAACATATTTTTTATAATNATCTGTCACTTTTGATTGTCTACCTAATTGTCTACCTCTTAATAGCACTTTGTGGTGGCACTATTTCAGTAATAGAACAACAGGATAAAGATGCGATTGTTTACTACTTTAGGTTAGCTGAATATTTAACTGCGCGTAACCGTTCGTTGGAGATACGACTTTTTACCTCTACGACAATTTCCAATGCAACTTCTTCTAAAAATAGTATCTTAGGAACCAGTAACAGTGGACGTAACATCCTTTACTATTATATAGTTTACGCTTCTGATACGTTGAAAAAAGCATTAACTCGATATTGACAAAAACTGGAGTTAGTCGGCACTAATACAAGCTCTGCATGGTCACAGAAAAGATCTTTTTACTAGTTGTGCAAATCTCTTTGCATTTATTTCTTCTGCTGCTGTATAAATATTGTGGCGCAGTTCGGCAAGATTTTCAATTGGTTTTTAATACACTGTTTCTTTTATGCAATCCTAATAAGAAAATCAAGGGGATTTAGACCCAAAGAATGAGGAGGCTACGTAATCGAACCACGACGCCCAATCCATCTTTCTGGGTATTCTGTATGCAATCCCGTACAGGACAAGCATAATGAGCTGGGCAACCATCTTGTTGAAACCACATTTCTCTGTAGATATTGAGTGGCACATCTTCTAACAAAGTTGTTAAATCATTTTGGAGGAAATACAAATAACATACGAAAGTATGAATTTTTTAAATAACGCGTTTTTGGCAGAAAAACAGGCAATAATATTTTTTAGGAAAAGAAAAATTGTAAATGTTATACCATTTTGGAATCTTGACTAAACAGGCCATCTTTTAAAACAACTTGCCAAGGGTGTTGTACTAGTCCTTTGTTTAGAAATCGTGTGTCAAACTTAATTAATTCTTTCAACCTTAACTCAATCAAACTAATACTTTTTTTTGCAAAACTAACGACTTTTGTTGTTCGATTTGTGACTGCTATAGTAGCATGGTTCATTAGGAATACATTATTAAAAAAATCACTATTAAATTGCGAACATTTCTGACCATAGAGTACTTAAAGATATGATGTACGGGAACGATTTTTAACATTTTCAAAAATATGTTTATTACCACTTAACTAAGAGACATAGAATTTTTTTCTTATTTTTGCCAGAACAGGTATGGGTTGGCCTCTCACCCGGTGCCCGCTTGACGTTGAGTTTCTGTATACAGGGTGGTTCAGTTTTTAATCGGGAAGTTTTACTAGGATGTAGTACTTACCAAAATAATACAAGCTTTTTATATAAACATAGGGTCGCAACTCTTTTGTTTTCGAGCTATGAGCTGTCAAAGTTTAGTCAAAAATGTACATTTTATCTTTTATTTCAGGTATAAGTTAACTGTAGAATTTGAAATTTTGTATGTTATACTACTGGTTAATACCTTATTTTCAACCATACCTTAAACTTCTCTAGCGCCCCCTAAAGGGATAAAATTCACAAACCCTTTAATTTTTTTATAATAACTTTTTAACACTATGGATTATTAACATAAAAAAATATGGGTTGTAAAGCTTATTCATTATTGGTACTTTTCTCTCTCTTTAGTTTATTCCTTAAAGATAATAGTTTTAGCGTAAAAAAATAAAATATCTTACATTGCACTGTAAAGCGTTGCTATAATCAAACAAAATTTTTTCGTTATAGCTGGCTATGGAAGTTATGCACTTACTAGGATCTATTACTAACTAAATAACACCAATTAATTATGATTTTTATAAGAAAAACCATAAATGAGATGAATGTCTGTCCGAACAAATTACGTTGTTTTAAACAATTTTAAAAAATGGATGCTCTTGCTTAATAACAATAACAGTCAAAAATTATTGATAATCATCAACAATCATGAGGATTCACCGTAAATGAAACTTACAAGTTCTCAGAGCCAACTTTTAGAGTAATTTTAGCTAAACATGGCGGCACATAGCGGTACATGGCACGATATTTTATTTGTTTTACAGGGAAAATATTACCTTTAAGGAAAATACTAAAGAGGCAAAAAAGTACTACTAAAGAATGTGCTTTACAATCCATATTTTTTTACGTTAATATTCCACAGCGTTAAAAAGTTCTTATAAAAAAAATCAAGGGGGTGGCAAACTTCATCCCCTTAGAGGGCGCTAGGGAAGTTTAAGATATGGTTGAAAATAAGGTATTAACCTGTAGTACATACATACAAAATTTCAAATTCTACGGTTAACTTAAATTTTTGACTCAACTTTGACAACTCGTAGCTCGAAGACAAAAGAGTTGCGACCCTATGTTTATATAAAAAAAACTTGTGTTATTTTGGGAAGTACTATGTACATCCTAGTAAAGTTTCCCGATTAAAAACTGAACCACCCTGTATATAAAATAAACACTAAATGATTAGTACCAAAAGTTTTAATGTACAAAATTAGTACATAAATAGCACAAAATTATGGCACTATCAAAATGCTGATATTTTAAATTCGAAATCGAAATAATTTAGGGATTCCCATAACTAAAGTTTTTTATTTTCAGTCTTGCCAATAGGTGTCGCTAGTATAACTAGAATTGTCGACAATTGTAAATTCCGAATATTTTATACTGTGATCCTTTCTAATTGATTTTATAACGAATATAATTTCATTAATTTATGTCATCCACTTCCGGTCTAGCCGGAAGAGATATAGTAACAACACTAATTTCATAAAGTAAACCTTTTTGTCCTGTATCAATGTGCCAAATATCAAATCTAAGGTAGTTATAGTTTAAGAGAAAAAAGGGGGTACCAAAAAGNCCCTGTATATAAAATAAACACTAAATGATTAGTACCAAAAGTTTTAATGTACAAAATTAGTACATAAATAGCACAAAATTATGGCACTATCAAAATGCTGATATTTTAAATTCGAAATCGAAATAATTTAGGGATTCCCATAACTAAAGTTTTTTATTTTCAGTCTTGCCAATAGGTGTCGCTAGTATAACTAGAATTGTAAATGTAACTGTAAATTCCGAATATTTTATACTGTGATCCTTTCTAATTGATTTTATAACGAATATAATTTCATTAATTTATGTCATCCACTTCCGGTCTAGCCGGAAGAGATATAGTAACAACACTAATTTCATAAAGTAAACCTTTTTGTCCTGTATCAATGTGCCAAATATCAAATCTAAGGTAGTTATAGTTTAAGAGAAAAAAGGGGGTACCAAAAAGTTGGGACAACTGTATAAAAAAAATACTAAATGATTAGTACCAAAAATTTTAACATAGTACAAAATTAGTACATAAATAGCACTAAATTATGGCACTATCAAAATGCTGATATCTTAAAAGGGGGGTGTAAGTGGACGTCCAGCTACACCCCCCACTTTAATATGTATAAAAAATATACTAAATGATTAGTACAAAAATTTTTAATGACGTACAAAATTAGTACATAAATAGCACAAAACGATGGTACCATCAAAATGCTGATATCTTAAAAGAGGGGTGTAACTGAACGTTCTGCTACACCCCCACTTTGATATGTATAAAAAAAATACTAAATGATTAGCACACATTTTTTTAATGTAGTACAAAATTAGTACATAATTACGGCACTATCCGATATCTTGAATGGGGGGTGTAGCTGTACGGACCTTATTTTATCCATTATCTTTATTTTATCTTTCATATTGGAGAGCAAGTTTTCAATTTTATTGTCCTTGTAAGGAGCGAATTTCAATTCTGTAAACTCATGTTTTCTAAAACTTGATGTTACTTTATTGATTATACCGGGTATGTGCTTGATTTTATTGAAATTAAGTTTGTTAGGTGTGCTTTCATTAGGTTTATTACCTGCTTTTATTGAGCTTTCATTATTACTATGTTTACTGATACAACTGGTCAACAGAGATTGCGTTAGACCTCCTACTTTATCTTTATTTCTATTAAGTAGATTATATCTCTGGTTCAGAGAGAATTCACTGTTGCTCTTGGAAAATGCCAAAAAAACTGATTTTGTTGAGTTGTTTTAGGTTATATCACAATAACGGAAGATCCGATTAATATCATCAACACCTCAAAATGTTCGTCCGGATCTCTACTTTTATGTCCATATAACTACAGAAGCACACTATGCAAAATAAAAAATATACTGAACATGAACCGTTACTATGTTTTTCAATTTACAATTTTCCACATTTTTGGGGATAACTCGAAAACTGGACGTGATGGAGAAAAACTGAAAAACAGTTTCAAAATCAGCTTAAGATAAAAAAAAAATATCAGTCTTCGAGATTTTTTAAACAAAATATGAGACATAACCTCAAAGAGCTTAATTAACATTATATATTTTTTCTTTTTAGAGTGATTTATCATACTTTATTGGTTTTATGGTTGTAATTCTCCGTTTCTTTACAATAACCGGAAAACACGCAACATTAAAAATGTTAATGTTAACCGTAGGAGTTTCTGTATGTAAAAGCTTCTTCATCATATTCGGAATGTTCCTCTTAGTATTTTTTTACGCCCTCGCTGGAACGATTATTTTTGGCACTGTTAAATATGGGGAAGGGATTGGAAGACGTGCAAACTTCGAGTCACCAGTAACTGGAGTTGCAATGTTATTTCGAATCGTCACCGGTGAAGATTGGAACAAAATCATGCACGATTGCATGATTCAGCCGCCTTATTGCACCCCAGCTGACAATTATTGGCAAACCGATTGTGGAAACTTCACAGGATCGTTAATTTATTTCTGCACATTTTATGTGATTATTACTTATATCGTGTTAAATTTATTAGTAGCTATTATTATGGAAAATTTTTCCTTGTTTTATTCGAACGAAGAGGATGCTTTGTTATCGTACGCTGATATAAGAAATTTCCAAAACACTTGGAACGTTGTCGACATTCAACAGAGAGGGGTGATTCCAGTGAGGAGAGTTAAATTTATTTTGAGGTTACTAAAAGGAAGATTAGAAGTTGATCCACAAAAAGATCGATTACTATTTAAGCATATGTGTTACGAATTAGAAAGATTACATAACGGTGAAGATGTGACTTTTCACGATGTCATAAAGTAAATACTTTAAAAAATATGAAAACGATAAACAAATAATTTCTTTTTTAGTATGTTATCGTATAGGTCAGTTGATATAAGAAAAGCACTTCAATTAGAAGAACTTTTAGCACGGGAAGAATTTGAGTACATAATCGAAGAGGAAGTTGCTAAACAAACGATAAGAACTTGGTTGGAGGGATGTTTAAAAAAAATTAGATCAACAAATGTAAGTTATACTTAATTCCCTTTTGTTTCACGACACCTCGGCGACAATGAAATACTCTAACTTGTAATTATTTTGTAATTCGCGACGGTAATGAAAGCTATTACAGTAATCAAACGGGTGTTGTAATGAGACTCCTTACAGCATCCGATGCTGTAATGAGATTTTAGTAACATTTTATGGAACTAGTTCAAGTTGGTGACATTGGGTCATGAATTTTTCTAGTTGTCAATGTGACAATTTTTGTCTATGGATGTTTAAACACGTTCTTAGCATCGAATACAAGGTCCACAATGATGACTCAATTTCTCTTATTTTAGGAGGTGTACATGAAACATCATTTTCAGGTGAACACATTTTGTGTTTTGACAATTTCTAATTGTCAATTCAAATTTCTATTTTCAAGTGTTACCAACTGCTACATACCTATTTTGAATGTAGGAATTCCTGTTGCTAGATTATTTGAATTAATAGGAAAATGAATATAGATCAACTTCTCACTCGTTTGTTTTATTTGCTCGATACTAGTTTCGGCTTATAAAGCCATCATCAGTCGAATCTATGATTAAAAAGAATTCCAAATTTGGTTTTTTCGTTGAACAATTTTTTGTTTTTTATATAAAATACTTACAGTCAAGTTGAAAATTTTGTTTTTCTTCTTAGAACGTGAAATGCCATAAAGGTTTTATGAGTTTAGTGTTATAATATAATAATGTAAATATATATTTTATATATATATATATTTACCTTATATGTAAATAAAATAACTAAATTATAAAACAACACAGATACACGAACTTATAAACGTACAATTAAAACGTGTGTTAGACGATACATGAAAACACGAAAAACAAGACCTGTTTTTACAGATGTTACGAAATGTTACGAGATGGCACTTTTGTATGGATCGAAATATAACATAACAATAACTAACGAAATATGAACACAATTCTATAAATTTAATTTTTATGTTAACTGTAAGTATGTAAATATATGCATATATTTATCAATGCGAGTTGGTCATTGAGTAGTTTGGTGTTTTTTTGATTGTTGTACCAATATATTTCCGTCATCTCCAGAAGGTCCATACGAAAACTTTCTTCACATTTGTGGATTAATTTTACTCTTTCGAAATCCATAGTATGGTTTGTTTCGTTAATGTGCTTGTACATAGATGTTAGAGCTTCCTTTTTTCTTATGTTCTTTTAAGCGCATCTCTAATTGGCGTCCCGTTTGTCCTATACAGGGTCCTGCAACAGTGAGTCAGGCATCCATAGCTCCTATACCAATTAAGTTAGGAATTTCTTTCAAACGCAGACCTGTGGTATACAGTTGTCCGGTATCTTCCTCATCAGAGCATTATACGGTTGTAGGATACATTATTCTGAAGCGATCTTTCTACATTTTTTTTGAAATGTTTATAATAACCGCACGGGAACTGTTTTTCGACGTCCAATGGCAAATCGTAAATCAGATTCAGGTAATCGGCCCAACCCTCGACCGGACCGCCGCGCGCCGCGCCGAGCAAAACACGTTTCTCACGTGTACTTACCAATAGATTCGACACGGGAAGAGAAATAAATAATATCGAGGCAGTCTTTTATTCCGAGTTCGGATGAATCAAAAACAAACTACTTAATTAATGTTAGTTTTAATAATCGTCCACAAATAGAGCAAGAGAACACAGTTTGGAATAATAAACGAAACAAAACGTTTTCAGTAAGCAAACAAAGTAATGTTCAAAAATTTACACTTATACATAACAATATTCAAAGTCTAAGAAATAAAATTGATGATCTTTTGATCCTTGTTGACTGTCTTGAAGGTGAGGTCAATGCAATTTCACTCTCCGAACATTGGTTAAAACCAAATGAACCTGTATTTATAGATGGTTTCCATGTTGCATCCTTATTTACTAGAACTAAGAAATCCCATGGTGGTTCCTGTATTTTATTGCGGAGGGGAATAGAGTATGTTGAGTTTCTCCAAACTAAAACAGAAAAGTATCGAGTCAATTATAGAGTGTAGTGGTGTAAAATTGAGCGAAATGAAAATGATAGTGATTAACATTTATTCTCCTCCGAACAAATCTAGAACGGAGTTGGCTCTATTCTTTCAGTCACTGGAGTCTATTTTGGATGAGGTGCAAATAAACTACAAAATCTTAGTCAGTGGAGATTTTAACATTGATTTGAAGAAAACCAGCAAAGAGTCTAAACAGATGTTAGATATATTCAAAGCACACAATCTTGAGGCCACTGTAAATGATCCTACCAGAGTTCCTAAAATGACCAGTACACTGATAGATAATATTTTTACTAATGTACTTCCATGTGGAAGTGACACTATTCATTCAAACTTATCGTATCATAACACTCAAAGAGTAATCATAGAAACATATTGCAATAAATGATTCGCAATATATTAAAAAAAGAATATTTACGAAACATAAACTAGATTTAATAAGTCAACATCTGGAAGTGACAGATTGGAATGGAACTGGTCTACCGATCAGTTGATTCGGCGAAATGTCATAATTTATTTGTTGGGAAACTTAATTCCATAATTCATCAGATTGTGAAAGTAAAAAAGATAAATGTTAGTGAAAAGCAAAATAAGTGGATTACTCAAGAAATTAAAACACTATCAGCAATAAAAGGACAAATGTACGAAAGCCTCAAGAATAAAAAAATTGATAAAGAAACGTACGACAATTTTTGCAAATTATTAAAGAGTGAAATTAAAACTACTAAAAAACAGTTGAATACAGATTACATTATTAATTCTAATAATAAAACAAGAACGTCTTGGCAACTCGCCTTCAAGGTAAAGGTACCACAAGTGGTATGAAGCCAGCAGATTTTGAAGTTACAAATAAGCATTCTGACGGAAATAAATGACTATTTTATACAGATTTGTCAAAATATTGATAACAATGTTGGTCACCACCTAAATATTCATTATCAACCGTCAGTGGGCCACACTTTCTCATTGAATTTAACGGACGAAACTGAAGTCCTACAAATAATAAATAATTTAAATAACACAACGGCAACGGGTGAAGATGAAATACCTACGAGCGTTCTAAAGCATTCTGCAAGGTACTTAGTTAAACCGCTAACGCATTTAATAAACACATCCTTCACTGATGGCGGTTTTCCGGGTGAGTTAAAAAAGACAGTAATAATCCCAATCTACAAAAAAGGAGACAAGTCCTGCTATGATAACTATCGTCCAATAGCATTTATATCGAATCTTGCTAAAATTTATGAGAAGCTTGTACACAACAGAATTATAAATTATTTAAATAAATACAATATATTGCACGAGAATCGAAATGGTTTTCGGAAGGGAAGATCCACCGAACATGCGATGTTTCAACTGTTGGAAAATATCATCTTGGGATTAAATGAAAAACAGGCCACAACAGCATTGTTCATGGATCTTACAAAAGCCTTTGATAGTATGTGAATGACTTACCACGTGTAAAGAAGAACATTACGATAATGTTTGCGGATGACACAACAACTGTGGCGAGGTGTAGCACTGATTATGAAATCCAGAAATCACTTACTGTGGATCTGAATAAACTTGCGGATTGGTTTGAAGCGCATAACATAAAGTTAAGTACAAAAAAAAAACGAAAATTGTTAATTATCATTTATGCTCTGACCAGATCAAGGCGAGGTATCGGGATACTGAGATTGTCAATGTTGAAGAGATTTCGTTTCTGGGTTGGAAAATGGATCCTGGACTGTGTTGGACCAATCATATTGATTTCCTTGCTGACAAGATCAGTCATTTCTCCTATGCCATTCGGATTATTTCCAGATCAGAGACAAGTAATATAATATAATATAATTACTGTAAAGACTATAAAATACCTACCTTGTATGGAATTTATATTCTGGAATGTGCTGTATTAGTTAGGAAGAATTACTTTGAATTTTTCAAAAAATATGAAATATCACATCCTCGAAACACGCGCGGGAAGGTGAAGTGCTATCTGGTGCCACCAAAAACGCACCTTACTAAGATTCAGAAGACGGCTCTGTACCAGAGTATCAAGATCTTCAATCACATTTCGGAAGGTACAAAGATCCTACCAGTTCCAGGATTCCGGAGAAGACTGAGAGCTATGGTCACGGAAAATCCGATGTATACCATTGACATGTTTTTCCAATTTAATGTTTGAACTCAATGTGTATTATATTACAATGCAATTATTGTTAAATTGACGTACTCTACGCTTTTTTGGTAAAATGGGGGGAATAAAGTATTATTATTATTATTATAGTATGGTTTTTTGCATATGCAACATTCAGTAGACACTTGTTTTGTCTTTTTTCTGGCTATTTCAGTGCTATATCCTTCCTTGTTTATTTCATAACATTTATGACACCTCTTCCTGCATATTATTCCGTTTTCCTTTCTAGGAATCTGTTGTTTATGATGTTTAGCAGTTGACTGCGCATGATTTTGAACTGATCCTAAAAAGGGCAACCTCTTCAGAATTTTGACGTGCGGAGACCACTCTGTAATATCTACTTGAACTTCAGCATCCTGTTGATTGTTTTGAGGATTTTCCTCTTCACTATTTGAATCGGGTACAGTATGATGATCAGATACCCCTTTGGAACCAAAAACGTAGTTATGATCTCTTACGCTATCGTCACTGCCTTCATCGAAAATTTCATCAGAACTCTCTGTATCTATTGCGCCATCTTGTAAAATTTCTTCTTCACTTTCTTCCGTCATAATATCATTTGCATACTTTTGTAAGTCCTTTTCAGTAAGAAATCTTCGTGACGCCATTTTATAGCACTAAAAATTTATCATATACAATAAATATACAGGGTGTTTCAGGTTTTTGTAGCAGGACTTTAATAGTCGATAGATCTTTTAAAATTAACACAAAAACTTCATATAAACATAGGTCGACAAACGTTTTGTTTTGGAGATACAAGGTGTTTAAATTAAATTTTTAAATTGATTTTTATTTAATATTACACGTGTATTTCAACCGATTCTTTTCAAATTTGGCATACGGAGATTTTTTGGCATACGCTCTGTAACGTATTCTTTACGTTTTAAAACGATAACTTTTCTGACAGTATACTTTTTGGCTTTTTGAATAAAAATTGATATTCTGTGTATGTACTTTTTTAAACAAAAAAGGTACTCTTATCAAAATGCGCTAAAGTTGTTCGTTTCAAGATAATCCGCTTTTTATTATTCGATATAGACCAATTTTATTAGAGGATACTTAACGATAGGTATAATAATGTAAGTTCATTAATGTTTTAGTTAATTTTGTATCAAGTGTCAAATGACCAGTAGTTGTTCATCGGAGTGTTAAATTAATTTTTCTTATTCGTTAACGTGTTAAATTCAATTTTCTTGCTCATTAGTGTGTTAAATTCATCACTCTTTTTCCTTAACGTGCTAAATTATTTTTTATTTATCTTTTTGTTTTTTGCATAAAAACTTTATAAAATGCCGTTTATTTTTTCTAACCAAGAGTTAGCGGATATTCATTTTGTTTATGGGTTTGCAAACGGAAACTCAGCAGAAGCAGCCCGAGAGTATAGGAGAAGATATCCAAATAGAAGACATCCGCATCCGTCTGTGTTTGTGAAAGTGCATAGACAAATAGTTGAACAAGGGCTAAATAATGATCGGGTAGATCGTATTAATGACAATGTTAGACTGCAAAGAAGTTTTAGAAGAACAGAGACCCCACTACGAGTGTTAGAAGAGTTTCGAATGCCTTGCGGATTTCTAATGCGCGTGTTTATCGTGTTGTAAAACATGATCATCGACATGCTTATCATTTACAACCCGTGCAAGGATTGCAACCAGGCGATGAAGAACGGCGTGATACGTTTTGTCGGTGGATTGCTAATGCAACAACCAACAATAGAGATTTTTTAAATAATATAATGTGGACTGATGAATCCTGTTTCACAAGACGTGGGATTGTAAACTTTCATAATTTACATGTTTGGGCGCATGAAAATCCCCACGCAATTCGGCCACGAAACTTCCAACATGAATTTAGTGTCAAAGTCTGGGTAGGTGTTTATAATAATCACATTTTCGGGCCTTACTTTTTGCCACCACGACTAAACGCTGCGGCGTTCTTGCAATTTTTGGAAGCCGAACATGCCAATATGTGGGATAGCATTGATTTAGATTTAAGAAGAAAGGCCTGGTTTCAACTTGATGGTTGTCCAGCTCATCATGGTAGGGTGGTGAGAAGTTGGCTAGACAACCATTTTCCTGGAAGATGGATTGGTCGTGGTAGACCAGTTGCATGGCATCCACGATCTGCAGATCTTAATCCTTTAGATTTTTTTGTATGGGGATATTTGAAAGGAAAAGTGTATGAAACACGTGTCCCCACAAGGGATGAACTTATTAATAGGATTAGGAATGCTTGTAATGACATAAGGCCGTTCTTAAATAATATTACTCGGTCAGTCATTCGTCGGTCAGAATTATGTAGGAAAATGGTTCACATTTTCAACAATTTCTTTAATTTTTTTCTTGCATTGTTCAGATTAGAAAACATTAATAAACTGAAACATTAGTGAACTTACTTACTTTGTTTCCATGGCACACATTATTATACCTATCGTTAAGTATCCTCTAATAAAATTGGTCTATATCGAATAATAAAAAGCGGATTATCTTGAAAACGAACAACTTTAGCGCATTTTGATAAGAGTACCTTATTTGTTTAAAAAAGTACACAGAATAAGAATTTTGATTCAAAAAGCCAAAAAGTATACTGTTAGAGAAGTTATTGTTATTTTAAAACGTAAAGAATTCGTTACAGAGCGTCGGCTATAGTAAANATACAGGGTGTTTCAGGTTTTTGTAGCAGGACTTTAATAGTCGATAGATCTTTTAAAATTAACACAAAAACTTCATATAAACATAGGTCGACAAACGCTTTGTTTTGGAGATACAAGGTGTTTAAATTAAATTTTTCAATTGATTTTTATTTAATATTACACGTGCATTTCAACCGATTCTTTTCAAATTTGGCATACGGAGATTTTTTGGCATGAGAAAGACGACTATGGAGTCCGTTTTACTACAGCTGGTAGAGGGCGCTCTGTAACGTATTCTTTACGTTTTAAAATAACGATAACTTTTCTGACAGTATACTTTTTGGCTTTTTGAATAAAAACTGATATTCATTTACTTACTTTGTTTCCATGGCACACATTATTATACCTATCGTTAAGTATCCTCTAATAAAATTGGTCTATATCGAATAATAAAAAGCGGATATCTTGAAAACGAACAACTTTAGCGCATTTTGATAAGAGTACCTTATTTGTTTAAAAAGTACACAGAATAAGATGAATTAGATGTTTATTCAAAAAGCCAAAAAGTATACTGTTAGAGAAGTTATTGTTATTTTAAAACGTAAAGAATTCGTTACAGAGCGTCGGCTATAGTAAAACGGACCCCATAGTCGTCTTTCTCATGCCAGAAAACCTCCGTATACCAAATTTGAAAAGAATCGGTTGAAATACACGAGTAATATTAAATAAAAGTCAATTTAAAAATTTAATTTGAACACCCTGTATCTCCAAAACAAAGCGTTTGTCGACTTATGTTTATATGAAGTTTTTGTGTTAATTTTAAAAGATATATCGACTGTTAGAGTCCTGCTACAAAAACCTGAAACAGCCCTGTATAATGATTCTATAAAATATAACAACCTTACCAAAGTAAAAAATCAAAATTGCACACACTAACTTACTTTTTCACAATCTATAAGTAATAAGAAAACAACAAAATTACTTTTATACAGCAGTTAGCATGTATAAACTGGAACGAACTCTTGAGTTGTGTATGTGTTGCAGCGATTACAAGCTTAGGTGCATCAGATGTGCATACCAAAAAAAATACTAAATATTACATCATATAACATAATACATTATGTAAAATAAGGGATTATTTTGTAAAAATCTACAAAGAAAACACATGGGCGTAAGGGGTCGAAAAAAATTTCTAATGGGGCCAGTCAACGTGTTAAACATTTAAACATTTTAAAAGCTTAGATCGTTCTAAGTTTTTATAATGTTAACTGTGATTGTATGAACTTTGCTATAAATTTTATATTTTATTTTAATTTGTAACTTTGAAAAAATGTAAAATTTGATATTTGATATTTTAGTCTATTATATATTATCTATGTGTCCAAAAACTAGTTTCTGAAGATGGCTTGTAGCCAAAACTAGTAAGACTCAAGTTTATTATCTAATTAAAGACCAGTTTAAAAGTACAATAAACATTTTATATTATTTTTCCTGGAAATGGAATGGAATGGATTTCGAATATAATTCTACAAATACTTCTATTTTCTTTATACAATATTCTAAGCTACTACAGTTAAATTAATTAAATCAATTTAATTCTGATTTAATTTGTTTTAGAAGCAACAAAATAGTTTAATAGCCGGCTTAAGAGCTACCAATGAAACCCTTACAACTCAAAAACAAGAAAAAGATGAAAAAGAAGAAGAAAAAACCAAAAATGGAACACCCATTAACGAAACCGTTGAAGTTGAAGTTAAAGATGAAACATTACCGAGAAAACCAAAAGTCATTTCACTTCCAAGATCTGATAGTATAGGGAGCAGTTCGGGGCGAAAATATTTAGCTCCAACATTATCCGATCCAGCTGCAAGAACTGATAAGGAAAGATTATCTACGAAAAAGAAAAATAATAAACCAGCTCGTAATAAAATCATTAATATTTTTGAATTTTTATCTACACAAATGATTTTGTAGCTATCAGCAAAAACCTTCCACATCTTAACGAAACCAGCGAAGCTAATAGGATGCCCAGAGAAGTATTTAACAATAAAACTTGTCTTCCGAAAGTCTCCAATGCCACATTAGAAATTAAAGATTGGTGGAATGAACAATTAAATTACGCTTCTCAATCGAGCGATGAGGATTAATATAATATTAAATGTGATGTAAATACATACCGTAAATAATAAATAACGCACTAAAAAAATGTTTTAATTGTTTAAAAGTTTACTAACATAACCTCAAATATTAATTTAAGTCCTAATAAAGAAAATAGATGTCGCTTTTCTGAAAAAATTATTTACTCCTTTTTTATTTTTAAATCAAACTTAAATAATTTTATTTAACTAATTAATTTATCATAAAAAAACGCTGTTTATTAAAAAAATTAAATTAAACGTTATTATTTATAAATTAAAAGCCAGCTGATTGTGTTGTCAAAATTTGACAGATCAACATAACCTCACTTTAACCCACCTTAATTTTTCTATTAAATCATTTTAAAGTTAAAGTCTTTATTAAAACAGAATGGAAGCGACAATCGACGCTTTAGAAAAGCGCTTAAAAGTTTTAGAACTTCAAATCCTTCCTCAAGATAAACCGGTTGACTTAAAATCGCAAAATATTGTAGATTACCTAGCCGAAGCACACGAAATGATCACTATGGCATTAAGTTGCCGCGACGCCGTCTCTAATATGCTCCAAAAACTCCAATTAATTCACGAATATTTAAATCCGTCGTTTTGTAGTTTCGAGGATCTTACTGAAATGAGGCAATACATTTTGGATTTGTACCCGGATTTAAAGAAAACGGTGGATTACTTGAAACAATTCGCCGTTTTAAAACCGATTATTGATGTGGATTATTGTGTTAATCAAGAGTTAACTGGAAGACTTAGTTCATTAACTGTCTCGGCCACAAATGGTTATGTTGAATCGGAGAGTACCAAAGATGAAGTTAAAACGGTTTTAAAAGATTTACAAGAGATGACTTATTCGTACAAGATGTTGTTTGCACAACTTGAGTATAGTATGGCGCTTATTGAGGAGGCTTTGAAGTCTAAATCGATTATTAAGGATGAATAAATTTATTAAATAAGTTTTTTTTTTGTGTATTTTTGATGTAATTATTTAATGATAATAATAAAATAATGTTTATTGGCGATGGGTGCTTATTTATTTAATGAAATGCGAAAAACACTTGATATTTTTTCATGGGGTAATACTAATTGGCAAGTACAAGATAACTAATTGACGCAGCAGTTGGCATTTTTCGATTATTTACACAGACTCATGGTGATTAGGTGATTTATCATCATACATATGTCGCTTCCGATTTTTTAATTCTTTTATTTACTTTATCCGGAAACGCCTACGTAAAATAATCCGGGTAAATTTCAAAGTAAATATGGGGTAAGACTTTAATTCTGGTGTGTTTCAACGAATTAATTTAATGCTTAAACTTTTTTAATGAATCATTTGAGGTTTCCCAGAACATATTTGAGAGTGTAAAAAGCTTGGATTAAGGGAAGCAACAAGTCGTGATAAAGCTTGAATGTGATTGGTCCTAAAGTTCCTTTTGGACGGGGTGAAACCGCGCTCTACTACGAGTTGTAGTATAGAAACACGGGTTTCAGCCGCTTCAGGTGTTCAGTTCAAAACGGAACCTCTTCAGAGATAGATCGTCTACAAACCAGAAACTGTTTACTTTCCAAGTTGAAAGAAAGTGCATCAAGAGAAAAAAATTTTGTGTTGAGCTACTTTACAACTACTAAAGTAAGTATGAATTAAAAGAAATTTTTATTTATTGATATTTGAATAAATTAGAACGTGGAGAAATAAATGTTTAAATATTTTACCACAAATTGGTTTCAATTCGTTCAATTACAAAACCGATAATGAAATTATCGGGATTTATTAGCTTGTTGCGACGAAGAGTAATTAGTTTTCAATTGGAATAATAATTAATAATACGATTCAATTTGCCTTTTATAATTGATTAATAATTTATTATTAATAATTAATATGTTATTTTAAACGTCACTTTTAACACATCAAATTTAAAATTAAAAAGATTTTAAATAAAACTTAATTACAAAATAATTATTAATAATAGTTAAAATTAATAACATATAATTTGTGAATAAATTATTTGATAAAAAGTTAATTTATATAAAAAAAAAATTTGACGTTTAAGAAAATAAAAATGTCAATTTGACAGTTGTAATGACGTTTTAAATTTATTAAAATTTTTTTTTTCCATAAAAATATGTACAGTGATACAATAAAGTCTACATACAGCCCGAGAAATGATAATATCTCAGCTCTCATGATTTAATTATCATTCAATGAATTTTTTAACAAAACATGTAAGAAGTCCATAGAGGGAGAGGAAATAACTTTATTCCGCTATTGACCCTTATAGGGTCTTTCCGCTTACATTAATTATAAAATAACAGTATATTTATCTTTGCGAATTTATGTTGAGTTCTTCGTATAATGTTTTAGGTCTTTCTTCGTTCGTTCGAGTCTTGCACATCTGATGTAGGGTGTCTTGCTCGGTATTTTTGGAGAATTTTTCTTTCAGTATTTTATGCCTCACTGAGATTGGTTTTATTTCCGTTCTTGAATCACACTTTTTCACATTTAAAAAAAAAATTTTTCAAAATGTTCAAGAAAAACTCCTAAACGAATACGCTTAAATTGTTAACGAACGTTGCGAATTTTAATCATATGAATGAGTTTCTCTGAGATCTGAGTTAGTTAATTTGTTAAATCTATTTAATGATGTCATGATATTTTCAGTCGTGCCTGAAGAAGGAAAGAAATTTCTGAAACATATGTAGCACTGAAAATAAATAAAATTGCTTCATCCTTAAACATATTAATCATTGTTTATGTTGTGGAGTGAATTGTTCGGGTGTCTAATTTTTGTCAGAATTCGTAAACATTTTCTTTCTGCATTACTTCCTTTGTTGACTCCGGAGAACATATAGTTGTGAGATGTCCATAATCGACGAGTGATCGGTATATACTTTTATAAATTTGTGTCGCTTTCTTTGGAGGTCAATGATCTAAAATGTTTTGCTTGTCTTGTTACCTCTGTTTTTTTTTGTAGTGTGGTTTGAATTTCAACTTGTTGTCCAGGGTTATGCCCAAATATTTGACCAACTTTGTAGGTTTTGTAATTGATGTGCCTGTCGTGATGTGCTGGGATTGATCGGTGATTCTGGAGTGTGGGATCAATAGTTGGAATTTGTCCGGATTGGGGGTGACTCTCCATTTGTGGAACCATGATGATATGTTGTTGTATAGCATCTGGAGTGATTCTATTGCTATTTGAAGGTTTTTCTCTTGTGATATTAGTGTTGTGTCATCTGCATATTGAAGTATGTAGCTATCCGGATCAATATAGTTGGTGTCTGGATGGGTTGGAGGGTATATATCATAGCAGTAACCGTTGTACAGGGTAGGTGAGATTGAGGAGGCTTGAGGTACTCCTTGGAGAGGGGAGAAAATGAAGAATGTAGCATTATTAATTTTGATGCTCATTATCCTGTCGCGAAACTATTCGTCTATAATTTTCAGGTAGGGTGTAGGTATTCCTAATTTATCCATCTTGTATAGAAGGCCCTGGTGCCAGACTGTGTCGAAGGCTTGAAGGTGATGTAGGTTCGTTACTTGTATGTTATTTGTGAGAATAATGATACTTTTTTGATTTTCTGCCAATATGTTCTGCCGTGATCCATTTCTATTTCTTTGCATGTTTCTAACCAACGATCCAGTTGGTATTTTTGGATTAATTTTTGATTTTTTTTAGTATTCTGTTGTTTGTTCGTTTATATTCTCTGTATATTCGTTTCTTGTTGTGAATTATTTCGAGTATGTAATTGGGTAGTGTATATAGGGTGATTCATTAGCTCACCATCAAACTTTGACATATGATAGCTAATCCAATTACCAAAAAAAAATGTTAATGAACTAACACTTTAAAGTTTTAATTTTTATATCATAATTAACTGCTACATTTGTTTTAAAACACATAAATATTACAAATATTGTTCAAAATAGCCTCCTCCTGCTGGAATACATGCTTCACAATGACGAATTAAAGAGTTCTTCAGCCGAATTAAAATGTCTGGTTGATTTCTTATTTCAGTAGCAGCCATTTGTATTCTGTTTAATAACTGTTCTCATGTGTTAATTTCCACTTGATATACAATTTGTTTCATATGACCCCATAAGTAGAAATCCAATGAATTAAGGTCGGGGGATCTAGGTGACCAAGCAAATGGACCATTATGGCCAATACACTTGTTTGAAAAATATTGGTTTAACCACTCGACAACTACTTTCGCAATGAGGTGAGGCACCATCGTGCTGGTACAACATATTTTCAATTACATTAAGAGGTATATCTTCAAGTAAATCAAAACGTGTATTGTTTAAACAAAATCTGTAATTTACAGCGTTCAAACGTCTATCAAGTACATGCAAACCCAGTAAATTGTTGTTAAATATTCCACTTTTGTAACAAACGATTTCCAAATACGATTTCCCTCCTCCACTTGTTCTCAGTGGCTAGTTTTCTGGGCTTGTTTTTTAGAGACGTCACCGATTGGCGACAACAAGTGGAGGGGGGAAATCATATCGTTTTGTTACAAAAGTTCCGTGCCCTAGTAATAATTAAACTTTACAGCAAACTAACATATTACAATGACAACTTTGTTTTTGGTCAATGTTTGATTTTACTGACTATTAATAAATACGCTGCAGAAAACTTTAAAGTGTTATAATTTCGTAAATAATTGAAATAGGACATATATTCATTAACATTTTTTTTTTGGTAATTGGATTAGCTATCATATGTCAAAGTTTGATGGTAAGCTAATAAATCACTCTGTATATACAGGATGGTTCAGTTTTAATCAGGAAACTTTGCTATCTAGAAGGTAGTACTTGCCAAAATAATACAAGTTTTTTATATAAACGTAGGGTCGCAAATCGTTTGTTTTCGAGGTATGAGCTGTCAAAATTAAGCCAAAAATTTACATTTTGTTTTGTATTTCGGCTGTAAGTAAACCGCAGAATTTGAAACTTTGTACGTATTTACTACTGGTTAAGACCTTATTTTCAAGCATACTTTAAACTACCTTAGCACCCTCTAAGGGGATGAAATTCACCACCCCCTTGATTTTTTTTATAAAAACTTTTTAACGCTATGGAATATTGACATAAAAAAATATGGGTTGTAAAGCTCATTCTTTAGTGGTACTTTTTTCTCTCTTTAGTATTTTCCTTAAAGTTAACAGTTTGCGTGTAAAAAAATAAAATATCGTGCCATGCACCGCTATGTGCCGCCATGTTTAGCTAAAATTATTCTAAAAGTTGGATCTGAGAACTTGTAAGTTTCATTTACGGTGAATCCTCATAATTGTTGATGATTATTAATAATTTTTGACTGTTATTAAGCAAGAATATCAATTTTTGAATATTGTTTAAAACTACGTAATTTGTTCACACAGACATTCATCTTATTTATGGGTTTTCTTATGAAAATAATAATAATTGGTGTTATTTAGTTAATACTAAATCTAAGTAAGTGTACAACTTCCATTGCCAGCTATAAAGAAAATTTCTTTTTTAATAATAGCAGCGCTTTACAATACAATGTAGCATGTTTTATTTTTTTACGCTAAAACTATTATTTTTACGGAGAAAACTATAGAGACAAAAACATACCAATAATGAATAAGCTTAAATATTAAATATTATTTGATGTTAATATTCATATTAATTATTTATATTATTATTATTATATTAATAATATTATATGGCGTTAAAAAGTTGTTATAAAAAAATCAAAGGGGTGTGAATTTCATCCCCTTAGAGGGCGCTAGGGAAGCTTAAAATATGGTTCAAAATAAGGTATTAGCCAGTAGTACATACATACAAAATTTCAAATTCTACGGTTTACTTATACTCGAAATAAAAGATAAAATGTAAATTTTTGTGTTATTTTAGCAAGTACTATATCCTAGTAAAGTTTCCGGATTAAAAACTGAACCACCGTGTATATGGAGAGTATCTTCTTTTCTTTTTTGTGAATGGCGTATTATTGGAGCTTGTGAGAAGTCTATATTATTTCCATATTTTACATAAAAACTATATAAGTTATTATTAATCAAGGGGAACACAAAACATAATCATATCTTTAACTCAAAAAAGTCTACATACAGTCCTAAAAAAAATTCTATCAGTGTCCGCTATAGCTCAATAAGAATATATAACTATCTAGCGCTGAATAACAAATAAAACTAGACTAACACTAGCACTAGACTTAGAACTAAAAACATTCGGTTTAGCCGTGCGTCTCTGAAAACGGCTAAACCTGAATGTTTCCACTTTTAGGTGTAATGTTAGTTCTAGAGACAGTGGTAAGTAGCGTAGTTAGCATAAGATATNATGACGAATTAAAGAGTTCTTCAGCCGAATTAAAATGTCTGGTTGATTTCTTATTTCAGTAGCAGCCATTTGTATTCTGTTTAATAACTGTTCTCGTGTGTTAATTTCCACTTGATATACAATTTGTTTCATATGACCCCATAAGTAGAAATCCAATGGATTAAGGTCGAGGGATCTAGGTGGCCAAGCAAATGGACCATCATTACCAATCCACTTGTTTGGAAAATATTGGTTTAACCACTCGACAACTACTTTCGCAATGAGGTGAGGCACCATCGTGCTGGTTCCATATATTTTGAATTGCATTAAGAAGTATATCTTCAAGTAAATCAAAACGTGTATTGTTTAAACAAAATTTGTAATTTACAGCGTTCAAACATCCTTCAAGCACATGCAAACCTAGTAAATTATTGTTAAATATTCCATCCCAAACATTGATGCTGAAACGTTGTTGAAATTTCCTTGGTCTAATCGCATGCGGATTTTGTAATGCCCAGATATGTACATTATGGTAATTATTTATACCATCTCGTGTAAAACATGATTCTGTCCAGAGAACGTTTGAAATGAAGTGATTATGTTGGGCATGTTGCTGCAATAACCATTCGGCCTGTAGAGCTTGAACAGTCTGTTTACGATACGGATGAAGGACTTCGCGATTTAATACGCGCCATGCAACATTTTGACTTACATTATGTTGTGTGCTATTCTTCGAGTGCTGATGGAAGGATTATCAATGACAGCATTAATTAATTACAGCTTCTTGGTCCTCTACATTAACTATATGCGGTCGAATAGCTTTTGCTGGAGCAGGATTACCTGTTTCTCGAAGTCTTCTGAAAGAATCGCTAAAAACTGAATAATATGGCAAATGATGCTGTGGAAATCTTTCTTGATATTCTCGTACTGATTGTCGAGCATTTCCATTGCAAAAACCATACATGAAAATTATATCAGCATACTCTTAAGTGCTATAAACGTACATTTTGAGTTTCTTCTTATATGTAATAATTAGGGCACGGAACTTTTGTAACAAACGATTTCCAAATACGATTTCCCGCCTCCACTTGTTCTCAGTGGCTAGTTTTCTGGGCTTGTTTTTTAGAAACGTCACCGATTGGCAACAACAAGTGGAGGGGGGAAATCGTATCGTTTTGTCACAAAAGTTCCGTGCCCTAGTAATAATTAAACTTTACAGCAAACTAACATTACAATGACAACTCTGTTTTTGGTCAATGTTTGATTTTACTGACTATTAATAAACCTTTAAAGTGTTATAATTTCGTAAATAATTGAAATAGGACATATGTTCATTA
The DNA here is from genome assembly GCF_000648695.1 of Onthophagus taurus. NCBI lineage: Eukaryota > Metazoa > Arthropoda > Insecta > Coleoptera > Scarabaeidae > Onthophagus > Onthophagus taurus. The sequence continues at coordinate 136,815 of NW_019280675.1, forward strand.
ACATTTTTTTTTGGTAAATGGATTAGCTATCATGTCAAAGTTTGATGGTGAGCCAATAAATCACTCTGTATATACAGGGTGGTTCAGTTTTTAATCGGGAAACTTTGCTAGACGGTAGTACTTGCCAAATAACACAAGTTTTTTTATATAAACGTAGGGTCGCAAATCGTTTGTTTTCGAGCTATGAGCTGTCAAAATTAAGCCAAAAATTTACATTTTGTGATGTGTTTCGGCTGTAAGTAAAGCACAGAATTTGAAACTTTGTACGTATTTACTACTGGTTAAGACCTTATTTTCAAGCATACTTTAAACTACCTTAGCACCATCTAAGGGGATGATGAATTCACCACCCCCTTGATTTTTTTTATAAAAGCTTTTTAACGCTATGGAATATTGACATAAAAAAATATGGGTTGTAAAGCTTATTCTTTAGTGGTACTTTTTCCTCTCTTTAGTATTTTCCTTAAAGTTAACAGTTTCCGTGTAAAAAAATAAAATATCGTGCCATGCACCGGTATGTGCCGCCATGTTTAACTACAATTATTCTAAAAGTTGGATCTAAGAACTTGTAAGTTTCATTTACGGTGAATCCTCATAATTGTTGATGATTATTAATAATTTTTGACTGTTATTAAGCAAGAATATCAATTTTTTAATATTGTTTAAAGCTACGTAATTTGTTCACACAGACATTCATCTTATTTATGGGTTTTCTTATGAAAATCTTAATTGGTGTTATTTAGTTAATACTATGTCCAAGTAAGTGTACAACTTCCATTGCCAGCTATAAAGAAAATTTTTTTTTAATAATAGCAGCGCTTTACAGTACAATGTAGCATGTTTTATTTTTTTACGCTAAAACTATTATTTTTACGGAAAAAACTAAAGAGGCAAAAACGTACAATAATGAATAAGCTTAAATATTAAATATTATTTTATGTTAATATTCCATGGCGTTAAAAAGTTGTTATAAAAAATCAAAGGGGTTGTAAATTTCATCCCCTTAGAGGGCGCTAGGGAAGCTTAAAGTATGGTTCAAAATAAGGTATTAGCCGGTCAACTTTGGCAGCTCATAGCTCGAAAACAAAAGAGTTGCGACCCTATGTTTATATAAAAAACTTGTGTTATTTTGGCAAGTACTACATCCTAGTAAAGTTTCCGGATTAAAAACTGAACCACCCTGTATATAGAGAGTATCTTCTTTTTTTTTGTGAATGGCGTATTATTGGAGCTTGTGAGAAGTCCATATTATTTCCATATTTTACATAAAAACTATATAAGTTATTATTAATCAAGAGGAACACAAAACATAATCATATCTTTAACTCAAAAGTCTACATACAGTCCTAAAAAAAAATTCTATCAGTGTCTGTTATAGCTCAATAAAAATATATAACTATCTAGCGCTGGATAACAAATAAAACTAGACTAACACTAGCACTAGACTTAGAACTAAAAACATTCGGTTTAGCCGTGCGTCTCTGAAAACGGCTAAACCTGAATGTTTCCACTTTTAGGTGTAATGTTAGTTCTAGAGACAGTGGTAAGTAGCGTAGTTAGTATAAGATATCATTATGTTGCATATTTTTATTTAACTAAAACTAGAACTAAAACTAGAACTAACACTAGATCTAGAACTAGAAAGTATCTAATTAAACTAAAACTAGAACTAACAGTAGACCTAGAACTAGAAACTTTCGGGTTAAGCCGTACGTTTTTTGAAAAAATTTCAAACATTTTTTGTTAGTTCTAGTTTTACACTATCACTAGAACTAACACAAGACCTAGAACTAGAATAATTCGGGTTTAGCCGTCTTGAGAGACGTGTGGCTAAATCCGAATGTTTGTAGTTCTAGATCTAGTGTTCTAGTTTTGCACTATCACTAGAACTAACACAAGACCTAGAACTATAATAATTCGGGTTTAGCCGTCTTGAGAGCAGAGCTGGGCAGTAGTTAACTACAAAAGTAGTTAACTACGTAGTCAACTACTTTTTGTGTAAATGCAGTTGTAATCTAACTACTTTTGTACTATTAGTAGTTATACTCGATTATTTTATGCTGGCATAAAATATTTGCAGAAAGTAGTTAAGAAAGCAGTTAACTCCTCATTGTTAACTACTTTAGGTATTCTAACTATTTTTGATTATTTTAATTCCTTTTAAGTAATTTAACTACCTTTAAACCAGTTTAAGTATGTACTTCCAAATATCTAGTATGTACTTATGTACACATTTCATTCAACGCACTAAACCTAAATAAAATTATGCACTAGGCAAGGCACGTCACCGTCTCCGAGTTGACCAATAAGAATCGCGCTGGCCAATCGGTAATCACGACGATCACATGTCTATCACGTGATAAAATTCGCGTTAGAACCGCAGTCTGTAGCAAAGGTCTGTAGTTTTCATTCCGTAAAGTACGCCCTTGCTTTAGAAGTACCAAAAGAATCTGACTTTTAAGCATAATTTATGTATAACAGTTCAAACAGTTGTTAACTACTAATTAGAAACCTAGTTATCTTTAAAATAAGCTTTATATGATAAAAAGATGTTTATTTTATTTTGCATTTATTTATTTATTATTGTAGACCTTTTTACGCTTTTTTGCAGTTGTAGCTACGGCAATGGGGTTTTAGGTCTCAAAAGTGCATTTTATTATGTAGTTAACAAAGTAGTTACATATTTAACTACTAACTAGTAGTTAGTAATCTAAGTTCCATATTTTAAAAGTTGTTTAACTATCAAGTAGTTAAACTACTTTTTGGTGAAAGTAGTTTATACTCCACTACTTTTTTGAAGTAGTTTGCCCAGCTCTGCTTGAGAGACGTGCGGCTAAACCCGAATGTTTCTAGTTCTAGATTCTAGTGCTAGTTCTAGTTTTGCACCATCACTAGAACTAACACAAGACCTAGAACTAGAATAATTTGGGTTTAGCCGTCTTGAGAGACGTGCGGCTAAACCCGAATGTTTCTAGTTGTAGATTCTAGTGTTAGTTCTAGTTTTGCACTATCACTAGAACTAACATAATATGTACGGCTAAATCCAAATGTTTCTAGTTCTAGTGTTAGTTCTAGTTTTGCACTGTCACTAGAAATGACACAAGACCTAAAACTAGAATAATTCAGGATTAGCCGTCTTGAGAGACGTGCGGCTAAGCCTGAATGTTTCTAGTTCTGGGTCTAATGTTAGTTCTAGGGACAGTGCTAGTGTAAAACTAGAAATAGTGCTAGTGTAAAACTAGAACTAACACTAGACCAAGAACTAGAATCATTCGGGTTTAGCCGTCTTAAGAGACTTGTGGCTAAATCCGAATGTTTCTAGTTCCAGGTCTAATGTTAGTTCTAGTTTTACACTAGCACTATTGCTAGAACTAATACAAGATCTAGAACTAGAATAATTCGGGTTTAGCAGTCTTGAAAGACGTGCTGCTAAATTCGAATGTTCCTAGTTCTAGATCTAGTGTTAGTTCTAGTTTTGCACTATCACTAGAACTAACACAAGACCTAGAACTAGAATAATTCGGGTTTAGCTGTCTTGAGAGAGTGCGACTAAATCTACTGCTGTAGCCTTCACTCTACGTAGCACAAGTCGAACTGTTTCGACATTGTATTAAAATAATATAGACTTCTAATATCCTTCGTTTAAAAAATTCATTGAATTACATTTCAGGACTTTATTGTATCACTGTAGGTGTAAGTAAACGGAAACCTTATTATAATATGTAAACCATTTGCCCTTTAGAAAAGACCTTTACATGGTAATAATGTGTATTTTACACAAAACCTTCACAAAACTGCAACGTTATTAACTTGATTACATTTTCCTACACACATCGCGAGCAATTTCATTTATTTCTTCTATTACAATAGACATTTATTTTTACCATCGTCTGTTAACAATCCCCCTTTTTATTACCAATAAAAACCATAACGTCACTTTTATTTAGTCATAACAAAAAAATCAAATAAATCATTAAAGGTAGTTTCTTTTTTATCGAAAAAAAGATAACACTCAAAGAATACAACGATAATAAAGAAAAGAACGAAATGATACGATGTGAATACAAATCGTATTTGAATCGTAATTGAGTATAATGTGTTATAATAACGTGAAGGTGGTGAAAGATTTTGATTTGGAGAGGTGTGGCGTTCATTAAGGTTAATGGAATCGTCAACGTTGACGATGATGAAGTTCTTCTTATCGAAAACGAATAATGAACGCATCGTTGTGGCGAGTTTCAAGAATAAATCCATTTCTATGAAGGTTGCAATCAGTCAATTTACGCAAGGATAAAAGATAATTTAATTCTTATATAACGATTTTCGAATCAATTTATTTCTTGATTTTTAATTCAATTATGATTTTTTTTGACATTTAAAAAGAACAACTTAAAAACGTCAAATTGATAATAAAATTTTAATTTATAATTTGAATAAGAGTTAACACCAGATGTCTTCTACCTCATTTAAAATTACATAATACAATTTATCTTTTGTATAATTTTCCTTTTCAGTATACAATTTATAACGGACGAGATTTTGATAATAAAAGATGACAAAGGGGGTGAATATTATAACGAAATAACTAAATAAGTAAGATTTATATATGTTTTCTAAGAAAACAAAGTAAATTAATTCTTTTGGATGTCTTTTCTTACGCTGAAGATTGAGTTAAGCTCGAATAACACCTTTGCATTTTAAATACACACAGCTTAGCGTTTCTTTTTCAATTAACGTTAAGTTTTAAAGAAAACACTTCCGGTTAAATATATAAACCCAAAGACAGTATTAGCTTCAAACCTTTAAATTGGATCCTTTTGAAATAAAATAACTTTTAAACTACAAAAAACTTCAACTTGATAATAGAGTTTGTGTTCCACTTATTTTAACTTGTTATAACATCAAAGTAGCCATTAAATGGACCGTTTATGATTTAATTTTCCCGTTACCGTTAATAAATCAATTTGCGACCGAGGTTTATTCAATTATCAACGTAAGTTCATAATTTAGATTTTCGACAAAGTTCAGACGCTGTCCCCATTAATGTTTGGACTTACTAATGGTGTAATAGATGTCCAGTTAATGCGAGATCGGTGATGGTCCACTTTAGTGAACTTAGCGATTATTTATTGCGATCAGGTTGTGATGTGCTAGGTGTTTCTGAGACTTGGTTGAATGTTAATATATGTGATCAAATTATGTATGTTAAAGACTACGACATTTTTAGAGTGGATAGACAATCTAGGGGTGGTGGAGTAGCGTTCTTTGTAAGAGATTGTTATACCTATAGTGTAATTGATGTTTAGTTTGCGCTGGAAATTGAACAGCTCTGGATTAAATTAGTTGTACAAGAAATTCGCATAGCTCTTGACCTATGCGAAGTTAGCCCCCAATTAGATAGGATTTTACATGTATAGTATTTTGATTATAACAAGAGAACCAGTCAACCGATTTCGATAAACAATCTCTCATTCGAAAGCTCAATCCTTGACCAATACGAAAGTGGAAATGCCCGATTCGAAATCTCTTTCGAATTCCGCTAAAACGCCAAAATAATGCGAAGGTACACGAAAATAACACAAAAATGACCTTTTTCAAGTGGTGATAACTCGTAAACGATGTACCCGATGATCAAGATCTATACGTCATTCGATTCGTCATAGTTTTTTCTATCGAAATCACAAAATGCCCGATTTCAATTCTCTCCCGTTAACCTTGTACAGCCCACGGAATTACACCGTGTTCGGCTCGTTGTTTACGCACTTATGAACGCCCGAAAGTCTAGCCCCCAATATAAAAAAATTAATTTAAACTAAATCGACTATAATAAGAGAGCGGTTTGACGGATTTTAATGTTTTATATGTCAATCGATAGCTTTCGCCTGGCTAAATGCAGTTGTCGAAATGCCCGATTCGAAGTATTTAAGAATTTTGATTAAAACACAAAAAACGAATTAATCAAACACATCAATTATCTCCTTAACTAATTGACCAATTTTCGTCGTCAACATCTCCATCGAAAGTATGATCCATGGTGAATGCGAAAATGGAAATGCCCGATCTCTAAATTTGCTAATTAAGTACATGCGATTGTTTAAACGACTCCGGTAACTTTACTGCCTGGAAGTCAGATAAGTGGGGAGTACCCGCTTATACAGGTGTCCCGCAACGATTGTACAATACTGCATCAGCGTATTCTCTGATCGAAAACAGACAAGAAAAGTCTAATAAACATAGGTCCGAAAATGGACCAATTTCGAGATATTCAAAGTTTTAGTTTCATAAGCTGACCTATTGTAAACATCATTAATTCTAACGATTTAGATGCAGTAATTATATGATTACCATGGTTACGATGGTTAAGATAAAGTTTAATAAATAATAAGATAATATTAAGTTAATTAATACAGTTCATTAATAATTTAACAAAACAAGTAACAAAGATTGTCGAAGAAAATCGTTCAACCAGCATAAAAACAACGAATATTTAACAAATTGGAAAAGATTCATGTCATAATAAATGTTCAATATGCGCACCATTTACTTCTAAACACAAACGGATACGTTTTCTAAATGAACTTCTAATGCGTTCAAAGATACCAGGAATTTGTTTTACTGTGTCAAATGCGTTACTAATTTTATTCTTCAAATCCTGCACATTTTGAACGTCTTCAGAATAAACAATTTGTTTTAAATGTCCCCAAAACCAAANGAAGGGGTTGGAGCAATATTTGATACCCTCTTGTTTCCATTACTCGATACCTAGAAGAATGAAAATTATTACTATTTGCAGATATTTGCAAAAACTGTAGAAGAGTGGAAAAGAATATCAAATGATTTTAACACTCGATGGAATTTTCCACACATACTGGGTACGTTAGATGGTAAACATATTGCAATAATTGCACCTGCCAAACAAGGTTCCTACTATTTCAACTACAAAGGCTATCACAGTATTGTTTTATTGGCGCTAGTAGATGCACGATACATTTTCATATATATAGATGTTGGTTGTAATGGTCGAATATCTGATGGAGGTATATATAAAAACAGCACTCTTTATACAGAAATAAATATTGAAAACAATTCCTCCATTGACGAACTATAGAATCCTGCTTTCAACAGAAGTCCTATAACAGCGCAAATTTCAATCTCATTTGTGGGCCCAATGAATCACTGTTGGGAAGTGTATTTGGTTGATTTAGTTATTATTTCTTCGTTAGTATAAGTCGTGATTTTTTTTATAATATCATCAGTAAAAAATAATGAAAAACATTCAAGTTCTGTCTTTACATTTTTTGCGCCTCCTTTTGGCCCAGGTAAGCGTAGGACTAAATTTCGCTTAGAGGTTCTCGAATATTTAGAGCTCAGAGGCTTGTTAGTCCACATCGTTTCCAGATCTTTTCCTAGAAAATATTCGGATCAAAATCTTCGTCTTGTTCATTATCATTGTCGGAAGGTTCAAACATGTCTTCCACGTTGTTATCATTTTCTAAAATTTCATCTTCCGTTTCACTACATGAATCATTAAACTCATCTAAATTTTCTGAATCATCTTCGTCTATTTTTCGGCGAAACTCATCAAAAAAATTTTCATCTACATCCATCGGTTCCATTCTGCGTATAAATAAGCAGAAACAAAAACTGGACTAAGAAAAAAAATTAATTAAAAAAACTTACTCATAAGGTATGATGGGTCGCCCGTGACCCGGTTTCGTAATGTTCTGTGTTGAAGTTGGACCAATAACTAGTTTATCAGAGTTACCCGACAGTAGGATCGTAAGCGCATTGAAGACAGATGGGGGAAAGAGTATAGGTAGTGTTTCTTATCTTTACATTAAAATTTGTGCACTTTTAGAGCGTTATTAAATACGTTCGGGTCACAGGTGATACACCTTACCGGTTGTAGGTTAAGTGGTGATAACTCGTAAACGATGTACCCGATGATC
>NW_019280676.1:0-76338 GCF_000648695.1 Onthophagus taurus
AATAATCCGCCATTTTTGATAATAACTCGATTAAATCGATTGATACCTCAACGAATAAACGAGATAAACACATCGAGTTTGGACTCTTTTTAAAGGAAATTCAATTTCGAATCGATCAAAACCAATTTTATGCTAATCTCGATTATTATTATCATCATTGCTATTATTATCATTTTGAAAAAAAATCAAATTAATTTAATTTTTTCACTTTGATAATAAATTCGACGCGTTTTTGATAAAAATTATTAAAATTATTATTTTTATTACCATTTTTTGACAAATTAAAAACAAAATATTTTTTATTACTTCAAGTTTGAATCGATAGGATTTAAAATTTCCTTCAATTTGATACCAAACTCGACGCATTTCGGTTAAAAAGCGTTAAAGTTGTAATAAAAAAATAATAATCCGCCATTTTTGATAATAACTCGATTAAATCGATTGATATCTCAACGAATAAACGAAATAAACACATCGAGTTTGGACTCTTTTTAACGGAAATTCAATTTCGAATCGATTAAAACCAATTTTGTGCTAATCTCGATTATTATTATTATTATAGTTATTATTACCATTTTGAAAAAAAATCAAATTAATTTAATTTTTTCATTTTTATAACAAATTCGACGCGTTTTTGATAAAAATGATCAAAGTTATTATTTTTATTACCTTTTTATGACAAATTAAAAACAAAATATTTTTTATTGTTTCAAGTATGAATCGATAGGATTTGAAATTTCCTTCAATTTGATACCAAACTCGACGCATTTCCGTTAAAAAGCGTTAAAGTTGTAATAAAAAAACAATAATCCGCCATTTTTGATAATAACTCGATTAAATCGATTGATACCTCAACGAATAAACGAGATAAACACATCGAGTTTGGACTCTTTTTAACGGAAATTCAATTTCGAATCGATTAAAACCAATTTTGTGCTAATCTCGATTATTATTATTATTATAGTTATTATTACCATTTTGAAAAAAAATCAAATTAATTTAATTTTTTCATTTTTATAACAAATTCGACGCGTTTTTGATAAAAATGATCAAAGTTATTATTTTTATTACCTTTTTATGACAAATTAAAAACAAAATATTTTTTATTGTTTCAAGTATGAATCGATAGGATTTGAAATTTCCTTCAATTTGATACCAAACTCGACGCATTTCCGTTAAAAAGCGTTAAAGTTGTAATAAAAAAACAATAATCCGCCATTTTTGATAATAACTCGATTAAATCGATTGATACCTCAACGAATAAACGAGATAAACACATCGAGTTTGGACTCTTTTTAACGGAAATTCAATTTCGAATCGATTAAAACCAATTTTGTGCTAATCTCGATTATTATTATTATTATAGTTATTATTACCATTTTGAAAAAAAATCAAATTAATTTAATTTTTTCATTTTTATAACAAATTCGACGCGTTTTTGATAAAAATGATCAAAGTTATTATTTTTATTACCTTTTTATGACAAATTAAAAACAAAATATTTTTTATTGTTTCAAGTATGAATCGATAGGATTTGAAATTTCCTTCAATTTGATACCAAACTCGACGCATTTCGGTTAAAAAGCGTTAAAGTTGTAATAAAAAAATAATAATCCGCCATTTTTGATAATAACACGATGAAATCGATTGATATCTCATCGAATAAACGAGATAAACACATCGAGTTTGGACTCTTTTTAAAGGAAATTCAATTTCGAATCTATCAAAACCAATTTTATGCTAATCTCGATTATTATTATTATCATTGTTATTATTACCATTTCGAAAAACAATCAAATTAATTTAATTTTTTCATTTTTATAACAAATTCGATGCCTTTTTCATAAAAATTATCAAACTTAGTATTTTTATTACCATTTTTCGCAAATTCACAAGTTGTCAATGAAAAAAATCGGTGTTCCGAGCATGATGCCGAAAGCTTTTACACCAAAAGTTGTAGCAAATTTTACTCTTAACACATTGGCTTTTATTATTTTTGCTCTTTAATCGATTTCGAGAAAATTTCGAAATTAGAAGAATTTGTAGATTCACAAGTTGTCAATGGAAAAAATCGATATTCTAAGTATGATACAGAAAAACGTTTAGACCAAAAGTTGTAGCAAATTTTCCTCTTAACACATTGCCTTCTATTACTTTTGTTCTTTGATGCGTCAATGTCGAGAAAATATGAAAATTACAAGAATGCAGTTTCTAAACATTCAGGTTTAGCCGTCTTGAGAGGCATATTGCTAAACTCGAATGTTTCTAGTTTTAGGTGTAGTGTTACTTCTACTTTTCTTTCAATAAAAATATACCTACCACTACCCAACGTTAAACAACATTTAAAACTAGGACCAACACTAGACCTAGAACTAGAAACATTCGAGTTTAGCAATACATTTCTTATTTCTTCCAGTTGTATGTCTTGTGTTAGTTCTAGTAATAACACTTAGAAGTGTTTTGGCCGCAATATCTAGCTTTCTCCAAGCAATTGGTAGTCTTTCTAACAATATTTACCATTCTGAAAGTAATAAAATTAATGTTCTTTTGGAAACAGTATCTTGTCTTTTCAAGCAGATAATAGTTTCTCCTAGCAGTATTTAGTCTTCTCCAAGCAGGTCGTAATCTTTTCTAGTAGTATATAGCGCTCTGAAAGCAGTAAGTAGTCTTATGGAGGCAGTATCTCGTCGTTCCAATCAGTTTATAGTTGTTAGTTAGCATTATGTAGTCTTCTCCAAGCAGATTATAATCTTTTCCACCAATATCTAGCATTATGGAAGCAGTAGATACCTTCTTTGAAGAGGATATCTCTTCTTTCCAAGTGGTTATTAGTCTTTTCCAGTAATATTTAGCATTCTAGAAGCAGTAGGTAGCTTTTTGGAAAGTATATCTCTTTTCCAAACAATTATTAAAGTCTTTGAAAGCAATAAGTAGTCTTGGAAGCAATATTCCAAGTAGGTAAGTAGGTAAAACCTTTAACAGCAATGTTTAGCGTTCTGGAAGCAATAGGTATTATTTTGAAAACAGTATCTAGTCTTTTCCAAGTAAGTTGTGGTCGTTTTCTGCAATATCTAGCATTTTAGAAGCAGTAGGTAACTTTTTGAAATAGTATTTAATCTTCTGATAGCAACAATTAGTCTTTTTCCAACCGTATCTAGCATTCAGGAACCAATAAGTTAATGTTTAAGAGACATTTTAGTCGCTGTGACATAAAATATCACTATGTTGCATTTTTTTATTGCAGCAAAACTAGAACTAACACTAGACCTAGAACTAGAAACATTCGGGACAATGATTCTAGTTCTAGGTCTTGTGTTAGTTCTAGTGATAACACTTAGTAGTGTTTTGGCAGCAGTATATAGTCTTCTGAAAGCATTAAATAGTTTTTGCCAACAATATCTAGTCTTCTCCAAGCAGGTCCTAATCTTATCCATCAGTATTTAGCATTCTAGAAGCAATAGGTATTATTTTGCAAACAATATCTAATCTTTTCCAAGCAAATTGTAGCCTTTTTCTGCAGTACCTAGCATTTTAGAAGCACTAGATAACTTTTTGAAATTCTTTCCAAGCAGTATTTAAGCAATAATTAATCTTTCGCCAACAGTATCTAGCATCCAGAGACTTTTCCGCACTATTTTTTTTATATATAACAGCTTACTTGAGTAATTGAGTAAATTTTTAAGCTACATGATGATTCTTGAATTAACCAAAAACACTTTACAACTAAAATTTTTTATTTTAGAACATCACAAAATCATTTTTAAACACCCTACTTTACAACGCAACATCAAATTCAATCGAGCACTTCTACAACCATAACTTGTACGGAAAAAACCACCAAAACTCGTTTGATTTTCCCCCAAATTTGATATTAACCACCTCATCGTTTGCGAAAACTTCAATTCTTCAAGTTGAAAATTTAAACGGAACTTGGACAAATTTGAAATCATCGTTATCGAAGACGATGTTACACGGACTTTTGGCATACCCTTTAATTTCGATTCCTATTTGTGGGTCGACGAAACATTTCGATTTGGACTCTCAAATTGAATTGTGTACCCGGTGGTACATGATGGGGGCTTTTATGCCGATTTTAAAGATTAATTCCGAAGCTCCTTATCGAGATCCCACTTCTTTCGACACCGATCATCATCGAAATTTGGTTTTAAACGCTTTTAAGTTCCGGGAGAAATTCTTTTTATATTTATACACGATTTTAATTAAAGAAGAACCAATAATTCGTCCGATGTTTTATGAATTTTACTCCGATTTGAGTACCTTTCATTTGGACGAGCAATACATGGTGGGCGAAAATTTGTTATTAGCCCAACCGTTTTCGCCGGAATCTTCATTAATGAGGGTTTATTTACCTCAAAATGAAACTTTTTATGAGTATTTTGGTGGGATGGAGTATTCTGGGGATCGTTTAGGATGGGTTAATTTGACTTACCGTCCAACTGATTGGTTCGTTTTTGTTCGAGGAGGATCCATTTTGATTTTGTTGGATGAAAAGGTTGAAAATGAGGTTAAAGTGGAATATTTTCAAGTTGTTGTTGCACTTAAAACTGGCGAAGGCGATGAATCCAAGAAAGAAGCGTTTGGTTCGGTTATCTTAGATGGAATTGAGTTAAGTGTTAAATCAACTGAGAGTGAGGTTACGATTTCGAAGGATGGATCGCAAGATTGTTGCATAAATGGGTTAGATTATCCAAAGATTATCGATTCTTTTATATTTTATGGATTGAACGAGTCCAAAGTGGAGTTTAATTCGGTTAATTTTGATTTTTGCGGGGATAATTGTGTTTATACTTTAACCTAATCAATAATTTTGTTTAAATTTTAGGTTATGTAGTTCTATTTTGATTTTTTGTTATTAGGTGTAAGAAATAAATAATTTATTATATTGTTTAATCAACCCGAATTTATAAATATACCCGAAATATGCTTTAATTTGATACTAAACACGACCTATTTAGGTTGAAGAATGAAAAAGTTATTAAAAAGTGTCAAATATCAAAATCAAATTAATTCATAAATATTGAAATAATCTTAATAAGAATCAAAAATGCTTTAATTTGATACCAAACATGATATATTTGGGTTAAAAAATAAAAAAGTTAGGTTAGAAACTGTCAAATGTCAAAATAAATGTAACGATTTTTTGATAAATATTGAAATGATCTTAATAAGAATCAAAAATGCTTTAATTTGATACCAAACATGACGTATTTGAGTTAAAAAATAAAAAAGTTAGGTTAAAAACTGTCAAATGTCAAAATAAATGTAACGATTTTTTGATACATATTGAAATGATCTTAATAAGAATCAAAAATGCTTTAATTTGATACCAAACATGATATATTTATGTTAAGAAATAAAGAATTCGGTTATAAACTGTCAAATGTAAAATAACCGCCATTTTTTTTTGCTAAAAATTAAGATATCTCGATAACCGTTAGAGATAAATAGGTCGAATTTGGATTCATCTTAAAGGATTTTTAATTTTCTATCCATTTATGTTAAAAAAAGAACACCTTTATAACTAAAAAAAATTTTTGAATTGATCCTTATTAAGAAACAAATACAAAATTTGATTATGTCCGATTAATCGAGCATGCTCAACCGTGTTGGTTTTTGTTGGCAAACATGATATATTTGGGTTAAAAAATAAGAAAGTTAGGTTAGAAACTGTCAAATGTCAAAATAAATGTAACGATTTTTTGATAAATATTCAAATGATTTTAATAAGAATCAAAAATGCTTTAATTTGATATCAAACATGATATATTTATGTTAAGAAATAAAGAGTTCGGTTATAAACTGTCAAATGTCAAATAACCACCATTTTTTTTTTGCTAAAAATTAAGATATCTCGATAACCGTTAGAGATAAATAGGTCGAGTTTGGGTTCGTCTTAAAGGAATTTTAATTTTCTATCCATTTATGTTAAAAAAAGAACACCTTTATAACTAAAAAAAATTTTTGAATTGATCCTTATTAAGAAACAAATACAAAATTTGATTATGTCCGATTAATCGAGCATGCTCAACCGTGTTGGTTTTTGTTGGCAAACATGATATATTTGGGTTAAAAAATAAGAAAGTTAGGTTAGAAACTGTCAAATGTCAAAATAAATGTAACGATTTTTTGATAAATATTCAAATGATTTTAATAAGAATCAAAAATGCTTTAATTTGATATCAAACATGATATATTTATGTTAAGAAATAAAGAGTTCGGTTATAAACTGTCAAATGTCAAATAACCACCATTTTTTTTTTGCTAAAAATTAAGATATCTCGATAACCGTTAGAGATAAATAGGTCGAGTTTGGGTTCATCTTAAAAGATTTTTAATTTTCTATCCATTAATGTTAAAAAAAGAACACATTTATAACTAAAAAAAATGTCTGAATTGATCCTTATTAAGAAACAAATACAGAATACATAAAAACCGTGTTGGTTTTTGTTGGCAAACATGATATATTTGGGTTAAAAAATAAAAAAGTTAGGTTAGAAACTGTCAAATGTCAAAATAAATATAACGATTTTTTGATAAATATCCAAATGATCTTAATAGGAATCAAAAATGCTTTCATTTGATACCAAACATGATATATTTTTGATAAAAGATAAAAAAGTTAGGTTAGAAACTGTCATATGTCAAAATAAATGTACGATTTTTTGATAAATATTCAAATGATTTTAATAAGAATCAAAAATGCTTTAATTTGATATCAAACATGATATATTTATGTTAAGAAATAAAGAGTTCGGTTATAAACTGTCAAATGTCAAATAACCACCATTTTTTTTTTGCTAAAAATTAAGATATCTCGATAACCGTTAGAGATAAATAGGTCGAGTTTGGGTTCGTCTTAAAGGAATTTTAATTTTCTATCCATTTATGTTAAAAAAAGAACACCTTTATAACTAAAAAAAATTTTTGAATTGATCCTTATTAAGAAACAAATACAAAATTTGATTATGTCCGATTAATCGAGCATGCTCAACCGTGTTGGTTTTTGTTGGCAAACATGATATATTTGGGTTAAAAAATAAGAAAGTTAGGTTAGAAACTGTCAAATGTCAAAATAAATGTAACGATTTTTTGATAAATATTCAAATGATTTTAATAAGAATCAAAAATGCTTTAATTTGATATCAAACATGATATATTTATGTTAAGAAATAAAGAGTTCGGTTATAAACTGTCAAATGTCAAATAACCACCATTTTTTTTTTGCTAAAAATTAAGATATCTCGATAACCGTTAGAGATAAATAGGTCGAGTTTGGGTTCGTCTTAAAGGAATTTTAATTTTCTATCCATTTATGTTAAAAAAAGAACACCTTTATAACTAAAAAAAAATCTGAATTGACCCTTATTAAGAAACAAATACAAAATTTGGTTATGTCCGACTAATCGGGCGTGCTCAACCGTGTTGATTTTTGTTGGCAAATATGATATATTTGGGTTAAAAAATTAAAAAGTTAGGTTAGAAACTGTCAAATGTCAAAATAAATATAAGTATTTTTTGATAAATATTGAAATGATCTTAATAAGAATCAAAAATGCTTTAATTTGATACCAAACATGACGTATTTGAGTTAAAAAATAAAAGAGTTAGGTTAGAAACTGTCAAATGTCAAAATTAAATATATCAATTTTTTGATAAATATTCAAATGATCCTAATAAAAATCATAAATGCTTTAATTTGATATCAAACATGATATATTTTGGTTAACAAATAAAAAAGTTAGGTTAGAAACTGTCATATGTCAAAATAAATGTACGATTTTTTGATAAATATTCAAATGATCTTAATACGAATCAAACATACTTTCATTTGATACCAAATATTAATATATTTGGTTTAAAAAATAAAAACAGTTAGGTTAGAATCTGTCAAATGTCAAAATCGTTGTTTTTAATTAACTTATTAGATGTAAGAAATAAATAATTTATTATATTGTTTAATAAACCCATATTTATTATAATCTCAACGTTAATTATTAATAATCATAAATTAATTTGTTTAAATTCAAGGACAGTAGAATCTAAAAGGACTGCTACATCCATTGTATTTTTGTAGTCCACTACGGGTTGGTTGCCCGCACTCTACGTCACACTATTTGCCACGCCTGGCAACTGTCTGTGTTTTTAGAGGTTATATGATAGACATTAATACGTATAAAAACATAAAATTTCAAAAATAATATGAATACGTCTACGATATAACCCCTAAAAATAAACAGCAAACGCATACACCATAACAACAGCTGGGCGTGGAAAATGGTGTGACGTAGTTTGCGGGCAGGTTGTCACAACAATGGATGTAGCAGTCCTGTTAGATTCTACTGTCCTTGGTTTAAATTAATTATTTTTTAGTCTTTGTGGAACCCACCGTGAGATGGCGCCACCTTCTCCAAATAATTACCGACTTCAAAATTGAATTAAGGTAAATTTTCAATAAATTAAAACAAAAAAAATAATTTTATTTTAAATTAACATTAAATTATACATAATTTTATTAAAATTTGTAATAATAATAATAATTAATTCCATCGCAAAATGGATCTACTTTATCGACATCTTTACGTTGGACTGTCATTATACGTCGCGAGATGGAAAATTTTAAACAAATTAATACATGAACAATAATTTTATTTTAAATTAATATTGAATTGTTTAATCAACCCGAATTTATTATAATCTCATCGTTAATTATTAATAATTATAAATTAATTTGTTTATATTAATTATTTGTAGTCTTTATGGATCCCACCGTGAGATGGCGCCACTTTCTCCAAATAATTACCGACTTCAAAATTGAATGAAGGTAAATTTTAAACAAATTAATGCACCAAAAATAATTTTTTTTTAATTAACAATAAATTGTTTTTAATTTTATTATAATTATAATCATAAAAATAATTATTTATTTTTATTATTCCATGATAAGATGTTTCTACTTTACCGACATGTTTATGTTTTAACTGTCATTGTCAAAAAGTTAAAGTTGGGTTGAGTTGGGTTGAAAAAGAAATACACGTAGCGTATATGTGTGTTGCCTTGCTAGAAAGCATGTTAATTATATGTCTCTTTTCGTACTCATTTAGAAAAAGCGCTGATGGACGATAGCTCAATAGGTGAAAAGAATATTTCTACAAGGTTTTAAATAGAGGACGAGAAAGATGGAGTAATCCAAGGGAATGAAGCAGCTAGTGATGGAAAGGTATTTAAATATTACATTATAATAAAAAAAATTTAAAGAAATAACCCCTGTATAGCATGGATCCCGTGAAGGCCCATATTTGAATAAGTTAGGTTAGAATCTGTCAAATGTCAAAGTCGAATTTAATTATTTTTTGATAAAAGTTGAAATGATCGTAATAAAAATCAAAAAGCTGTTAATTTAATACCAAGCATGACCTAGTTAGGTAAAAAAAATAAAATGTTAGGTTAAGAATTCAACAAAAAACCTTTGTCACTTATTTTTTGTCTATTAATAACGTTGAATTTGGTTAACATTGATATTTAATTGACAATTTGAGATAAATCATCATCTACGATCTACGTTTTTCTTCAAACATGTATTTCTATCTAATTTCTTATAAAAAATTAAACATCAATTTGTTAAAACGTCACTTTTTGACGTTTAATTATCAAGGTGACGTTTCACCAAAATCAATTCGTATAAGGTCTATTAATGACGTTAAGAATAACTTTAAATTTTCAATCAATTATGTTTTTTGACACACTCTAATTGTTATTTAATTGATAAGTTGACAATTTTAAAGTTGTTAAGTTGTTTTAAATTAAAAAAAAAATCGATTTCCTCTCTCCGTATTTGACTATATTCAGGCTGGACAAAAAAAATATTTTAAAATCAAATTTCTTTTTAAATTTAACACTAATTTTTTTATGTTAAATAATAAACAAATCGATTTCTTTAATTATTCACATTAAATAACTTTAAAGTCAAAATCTCGTTGATTGACGGTTATAACTTCACACTATACATCGAAATGTCATTTCGAATTGTCAAAATGAGATTATCAATTAATTTTCTTTTTCAGCCTAAAAAATGGAGAATTTATCGAATTACCCGGATAGAATCGCCGAAACGTTCAAATCAAAACGTTTTTATCACACGTTTTTTAAATTCTTCGTTGTTTCAACATAAAAAAACTTTTCCTCTTCATCAGAAAGGAAAAGATCCCGCTTCGAGATTAAAGGAAGTTTTCGATAACCCGGAAAGATAATAAAAAATCATTACCTAACTTGTTTAAACATGTTTCTCTTGATTATTGGTTGTTTGAAAAAGTGTTGAATTGATGTTTATTTTTGAATAAATTTCACTAAACAAATTCAAAATGTTTCCTTGAATGACCCCTCATTGGCCTTGACCTAGTTAAAATGAAAATTTTTCTCGAAACTTTGAAGATATCACCTTGAGTTCACCTTGAATGACCTCTAAATGACATTGATGAAGGTAAAAGTGAAAATTGAAAACGAAATTTTGAGCATGTCTCCTTGAGTTCACCTTGAACGACCTCTAAATGACATTGACCTAGTTAAAACTAAAAATTTTTCTCGAAACTTTGAGGAGATGTCCTTGAGTTCACCTTGAATGACCTCTAAATGACATTGATGAAGGTAAAAGTGAAAAATTTTCTCAAAATTTTAAGGATGTCTCCTTGAGTTCACCTTGAACGACCTCTAATTGACATTGACCTAGTTAAAACTAAAAATTTTTCTCGAAACTTTGAGGACCTCTCCTTGAGTTCACCTTGAATGACCTCTAAATGACATT
The DNA here is from genome assembly GCF_000648695.1 of Onthophagus taurus. NCBI lineage: Eukaryota > Metazoa > Arthropoda > Insecta > Coleoptera > Scarabaeidae > Onthophagus > Onthophagus taurus. Next base: position 10,820 of record NW_019280676.1, read on the forward strand.
GACGAAGGTAAAAATGAAAATTAAAAACGAAACTTTGAGGATGACTCCCCTTTTTTTCGGGAATATATTTTTAATTAATAATAATTTGAGTTAATTTAAATGTAAAAATAATTGTTTATAAGGTGAGAAAAAATAAAAATCGTTTTTTTTGCAACCATTTTATTTATTAATAAAAATTAGCATTTGTACAGATTTCTATTTTACCAACATATTTTACAGTTTCCTGTAATCACTAATTGACAAAACAGTAAACACAAAACCCTTGCTTAAAAAATATAGATATTAATAATGTTAGTTAAAAAATTTAATTTAAATATGTAATAAAAATAATGTAAAAAAACATAAAAGCGACATATCGAATTTAAGACCTGAAATAAATAAACGTAAAAATTCATTGAATTAAAAATAGATGGCGCACAAATTACCTTGTCAAAATATGATTATTTAAATAATTCGTTTTTAACAAAAATAAGATGTAAAAATAGAAAAGTAACAATTTTTGAGACATAGAAAGTTCCTATTATACATCGAAATTATTATAAATGCACCCCTTCCTTCATAAACAATTCAAATTCAACTTTATTTAACTTGTTAATTGTTTAAAAACACTTCTTGGTGTAAAAATAAAATTAATAATTGTTTTAATCACTCTCATCAGCGTTAAAATCGTTTAGGGATGTATTAATTTATTTAAATGACTTTAACACCACTGACTTTTTATATTATTATTATATTTTTAATTTAATGAATGTAATATAGTGCTTATTTTAATTATTATTAAGATTTTATCAACAAAATTTAACCTTAAATTTAGATTAAAAGGTGAAACGTCAATTTTGAGTCGATAATGTAGATGACATAATCAAGCCGATAAAGTAGACTTGGTTTATATCACAAAATCAGATTATTAATTTATATAAATTAATTAAAATGGTTTAAATAAATAATTATTCGATTAAAAAATAAAAACCTGGTTTATAGATAAACAATTATGTATCTATTATTAACGTTGTGTATAAATTCTAAGAATCTGTTAAAGGTGGAAATGTCAACTTCAAGTCGGTAATGTAGATAATTCGCAAAATTAAATTATTCATTTATAAACTAATCAAAATTTTTGAATAAATAATTCTTAGATTAAAACGATTAAAATCACGTTTATAGATATACATCCATTATAGATATACCTCTTTAGTTTCTTATTCTCTTTACAGCATGTTTCTTGCACTTATAACTTCTTTCCAATCTTAGTTTATTCCGCACAACCTCATTCTTATATTAATAAATAAATAAATAAATTACCCTCTGCCATTTGGGTATCACGAACACAAATATAGATTGAATAACTATGTATATCTATAAACAACGATATTACAAGGTGAAAATGTCAACTTCAAGTCGGTAATGTAGATGACATAATCGAGTCGATAAAGTAGACTTAATTTATAACGCAAAATTAAATTAATTATTATTAATTTATAAATTAATTAAACTGTTTTTAAATCCAAATAATATTTAAATGAAACGATATCTTTAAAGAAATTATTAAAAATAATGAAAAAGTTATTAAAAACAATTAATTAAAAAAACATTTAAAACCAATGCCATCTAGTGACACAATTTCAAACTTCAATAAACGTCAAGGAAAGAAACGTCAAAATTAAGGTTAGTAAGTTAAATATTTTTTATATAATATTTAATTGTAGTTCTAGTTTTACACTTGCACTGTCACTAGAACTACCATTAGACCTAGAACTAGAATCATTTGGGTTTATCCGCACGTCTCTAAAGACGGCTAAACCCGAATGATTCTAGTTCTACGTCTATTCAAAGATAGAGAGCCGTCTGAAGCTTTCTAGGTTTTTCCTGTATGTGATTCTATACAGATACTATGTACATTTTATCTTAATAAAATAGTATTTATCCAAAAAGACTTACCCTTATTTCTAGATTAAATCAAATTTAAGCACTTATACATCATTACGTCAATTTTGAGTCGGTAATGTAGATGACATATCGCGTCGATAAAGTAGACTCAATTTATATCGTATTATTAAATTAATTGTTATTAATTTATAAATTAATTAAAATATTTTTTAAATAAATAATGAGTAAAATAAGAAATGGTAAAGAGATTAAATGATGAAAACTTGATTTATAGATATATATGAGAGTGAAAATGTAACTTGATGTCGGTAATGTAGATAATATAATCGGGTATGATAAAGTAACTACATAAGAAATCTTGACGTAATTTGTATCGCAAAATTATCCCTAAGGTTTCCCTATAAAACGGAAGAGTCATTAATACAAAATAAGAAAAATCAGAATACTTCAAATTCAAATTGACATTATGTTACCAACGCCATCTCTTAATCACCTTTAAAATTATATTATATAGAACATTACATCATAAAAAGTAATACTTAAATGAAACGATATTTTAAAAGATAAGAAGAATTATTAAAAATAATAAAAAAGTTATTAAAAACAATTAATTAAAAAGAAATTAATTAAAAAAAATTAAAAAAACAATTAAAACCAATTCCATCTAGTGACACAATTTCAAACTTCAACAAAATTTTAAAACGTCAAACAAAGAAACGTCAAAATTAAGTTTACCAAGTTAAAGATTTTCACACAAAAACCGATTAAAGGCGATTGCAATTTCGTTGAAAAGAACCAAACACCCATGTAAGTCGCGTTAATAATTTCGATCGAACCGAGGAGTCCCAAACGATGTCCTTCTAACCTTACCATGTCTCTTTTAATAACTGACAACTGCGCATGCGCCGTCCCCGAACACTAATAAACAGCAATTATAACGAAAATTTTCTTCGGAAAATGCCAGAATGGAATTTCTCACAGCCGTAAATCGCAATTTTTTATCAGCCTCTATTAGATTATTACCAAAATATCGCACATACGTCCGGTAAGTTAATTTTTTTTACATTGAGGTTATGTCGCTTTGTTATTACGCATTTAAATTTTAATTTTCCAGATTAGCCGAAGTTGGAAAATTAGAAAACCCAAAATTATCCGGCAAATACGATACGGGTCAATTAATTTTACACCGAGTTTTCGGTTACCGCGGAGTGGTTCTTTTCCCTTGGTTAGCGAGGGTTTACGATCGAGATTTACCTCAACATCGAGATGGAGACGAAGACCCATCTCCCGGTGTTGGGAAAGAAGTGCGGGGTCGAACACACATTTTTTATCAAGTTTTAATCGATCAACGCGATTGCCCATTCATTGTAATTAAAATAATTTAAAAAAAATTGAATTAATAATTAATTAATTAATTTTTAGAGAGCCCAAACTGAAGCGGTAACATTTTTGGGGAATCAAGAATCGTCTCGAAGCCTTTACGCCATCCCCGGTTTAGATTACGTCGCCCACGATGATATTATCCCGTATTCGAGTGCCGAACGCACTCCGTTACAACACGAATTATTCGATAAATTTTTAGCGTATAATCAAGATAAAGATCCTCCGTTTGTTGCTCAAGAAACGCTCAGAGCGTGGCAAAATAAGAATCACCCTTGGTTGGAATTATCAGATGTTCATAAAGAGACGACGGAAAATATTCGGGTGACTGTTATCCCGTTTTTTATGGGATGTAGGGAATCGCATACGAATTCGGTTTATTGGTGGCGTTATTGTATAAGATTAGAAAATTTGGGTGCGTTAGCCGTTCAACTTAGGGAACGCCATTGGAGGATATTTTCGTTATCGGGAACGTTGGAAACGGTCCGAGGTAGAGGCGTGGTTGGACAAGAACCTGCTTTGACTAGAACGTTGCCAGCGTTTCAATACAGTAGTCACGTCAGCTTACAAGCCCCCAGTGGGCATATGTGGGGGACGTTTAGAATGGAGCGAGAAGATGGGTACACGTTTGATTGTCGAATTCCACCCTTTTCACTTGAAAGTAAAACCGAGGGGGGTCCCGCAACACCACCCGAATCAGCTTAGAAGTTTTTCTAAATATTTATTGCTGAACAAGTGTAAATATTCAAAAATATAGAGCCGTTTGTGGCTTTCTCGGTTTTTCCTTTGTGTGATTCTATACAGATACTATGTACATTTTAACTTAATAAAATAGTATTTATCCAAAAAGACTTACCCTTATTTTTACACTAAATCAAATTTAAATTAACTAAAACACTTAAACGTCATTTTTTTAAAAAAAGTTAGGTTAGAAATTATTGTTTGTATCGAAATTCCTAGTTCTTATTTCGTTACCAACCTAAAATATTAGACACAAACAAAAATATAACCTCAAATTATTTTCTTCTTATCACCTTTAAAATTATATTACATTGTTAAAAGTAATATTTAAATGACACGATATTTTAAAACAAATTATTAAAAATAAGTTATTAAAAACAATTAATTAAAAAAGAAATTAAATAAATAAACATTTAAAAGCCATTCCATCTAGTGACATAATTTCAAACTTCAACAACATTTTAAAACGTCAAACAAAGAAACGTCAAAATTAAGGTTAGCAAGTTAAATATTTTTTAGTTTTCTAGTTTTAGTATTATACTTGCACAGTCACTAGAACTAACATTAGACCTAGAACTAGAATCATTCGGGATTAGCCGTCTTTAAAGACGAGCGGCTAAACCCGAATGATTCTAGTTCTTCGTCTAGCATTGCATAACAATTAAAACTAGAAGTAACACTAGACCTAAAACTAAAATCATTTGGGTTTAGCCGCACGTCTCTAAAGACGGCTAAACCCGAATGATTCTAGTTCTAGGTCTATTCAAAGATATACATAGAGATGTTTGTGGCTTTCTCGGTTTTTACTTTGTGTGATTCTATACAGATACTATGTATGTACATTTTAACTTAATAAAATAGTATTTATCCAAAAAGACTTACCCTTATTTTTACACTAAATCAAAATTAAATTTACTTAAAACACTTAAACGTCATTTTTTAAAAAAAAGTTAGGTTAGAAATTGTTTGTATCGAAATTCCTAGTTTTTATTTTGTTACCAACTTAAAATATTTGACACAAAGAAAAATATAACCTCAAATCTTTTTTTTTGCATAAATAAAATAATTTTTAATAATAATAAGGGTGAGATAGGAAACGTGATGTCATGGGANTAATGAGTAAAAGAAGAACTCCTTAGATTAAATGATGATAACCTGATTTGTTATATATCTATTAAAAAGAGTGAAAATGTTAACTTGATGTCGGTAATGTAGATAATATAATCGGGTCGATAAAGTTATATAAGAAATTTTGACGTAATTTGTATCGCAATATTTAAATGACACGGTATTTCAAAAAGAAATTAATAAAAACAATAAAAAAATTATTAAAAACAATTAATTAAAAAGAAACTAATTAAAAAAAAATTCAATAAACAATTAAAAGCAATACCATCTAGTGACATAATTTTAAACTTCAACAACATTTTAAAACGGCAAAATTAAGGTTAGCAAGTTAAATATTTTTTAGTTTTCTAGCTTTAGTTTTACACTTGCACTGTCACTAGAACTAACATTAGACGTAGAACTAGAATCATTTGGGTTTAGCCGCACGTCTAAACCCGAATGATTCTAGTTCTAGATCTATTCAAAGAGCCGTTTGTGGCTTTTTCGGTTTTTCCTTTGTGTGATTTTATACAGATACTATGTACATTTTAACTTAATAAAATAGTATTTATCCAAAAAGACTTACCCTTATTTCTAGATTAAATCAAATTTAAATTTACTTTAAAACACTTAAACGTCATTTTTTAAAAAAAAAGTTAGGTTAGAAATTATTGTTAGTAATTATTGTTTGTATCGAAATTCCTAGTTTTTATTTTGTTACCAACCTAAATTATTTGACACAAAGAAAAATATAACCTCAAATTATTTTTTTCTTAATCCCTTTAAAATTATATTACATAATATATTGTTAAAAGTAATATTTAAATGACACGATATTTTAAAATAAATTATTAAAAATAATGAAAAAGTTATTAAAAACAATTAATTAGAAAAGAAATTAAATAAAAAAAACATATAAACCATTTCCATCTGGTGACACAATTTCAAACATCAACGAAATTTTAAAACGTCAAACAAAGAAACGTCAAAATTAAGTTTGGTAAGTTAAATATTTTCTAATTTTACACTTGCACTGTCCACTAGAACTAACATTAGACCTAGAACTAGAATCATTCGGGATTAGCCGTCTTTAACGACGAGCGGCTAAACCCGAATGATTCTAGTTCTTGGTCTAGCACTGCATAACAATTATTACGTACACTATACCTAGAACTAGAATCGTTTGGGTTAAAAAAAAACGTGACGTTTAATAAAATTGACATTTAATTTTGACAAATTGTTGTGAAGTTAGTTACAATTGGTGACATTGAATTTCTGTCACATTGACGTTTAACCTTTATTAAAAAATTTATTTAAAAACAATAAATTTATGGAATCAATTTCAATAGTAGGTAGTTGTGGACAAAGTATAGTATTCTACTCACATATAATGAGCTATTATTCTATTATATGAGCATATAATGAATGCTATACAGCGTGTCTCGTATTTTCCACATCAGAGCATTATACGGTTGTAGGATACATTATTCTGAAGCTAATAAAAAGTTTTAAAAAAAACGTTAAACCCGAAGTTAGCAGCAATGAAGATAGCAACAATGAAGATAGCAATTTAATTATTAAATATTAATATCAACCTTAATTTTTATTCTTTTTTTATTGTATTTTTTGTAATAAATTTTAAGACATTTTATAAAAGTTAAGAATCTGTCAAAATGACATTAACATTTCAAACCGGAAGTTGACCATAACTTCATTAATATTGAAGATAAATATGTCGTGTTTGTACTCATTTTAAAGGATTTTTAATGAGGATTACAAATATGTCAAAATTGAGGTTGACATTTTAAACCTGAAGTTAGTTATCATATAATAGAAGTTTTATAACTGAAGTTAATCTAGTCGTGTTTTTGGGCCATTTCACATTGATTAATAGTTTGTTAATATTTCTTTTGTTAAGAAAGAGCGTTCTTAAATTTGAACCCGTAAACTTGTAACACTTCGTCCTTAATTTCATTTTACAACTTTTTAAACTTTAATTTTGTAAATTAGTAACTAATAATCTGATTTCGACTTTGATATGTGATCTTTTTTAACAAAACAAAAAGAAATATTGAGAAGATTAGATTAGACTAGATTATTTTCTTCAAATATTTTTACACGAATCGTCATCATTTTGTCTCTAGTTTTAGTGATTAAATTTATGCCACGACTTACAGAAACACTCTGTATGCCCTCTGTGCTTGTGATAGCTGTCATCAATGTCCTGTGATAAAAATGATGTGACCGAACAATTTTCAGTAGTTTGAGCCTGTCTATTCTGAGAAGTTTTATATTTTTAAAGAGATGAAAACGAAAATCCCGCTTTTATTATACTGTTAGATTATTGAATATGCAGATCGTTGATTTGTAATCGATTTCTTTGTAACTTCCCTCCTTAACTTAATAAAATAATATTTATCCAAAAAGACTTACCCTTACACTAAATTTTACGTACACTAAACCAAATTTAAATTAACTTAAAGCACTTAAACGTCATTTATTATTGTTTGTATCGAAATACCTTGGTGATTTAATTTTTTATTTTGTTACCAACCTAAAATATTTGACACAAAGAAAAATATAACCTCAAATCTTTTTCTTTGCATAAATAAAATAATTTTTAATAATAATAAGGATTATAAGTTTATCCAATGACGTCTGGTAAGTTGTGATTTTTTTACGTTGAGGTTACGTCGCCTTGTTACTACGCATTTTAATTCTTTAAATTCAAATTGACATTATGTTACCAACGCCATCCCTCAGTCACATTTCAAACTATATTACATAAAAAAAGTATATCGTTAAAAGTAATATTTAAATGAAACGATATTTTATTAAATAACTAAAAATAAAATGAAAAAACATTATTTTAATTGTTATTAAGGTTTTATCAACAAAATTTACCCTTAAATTTAGATGAAAAGGTGAAATGTCAATTTTGAGTCGATAATGTAGATGACATAATCGAGTCGATAAAGTAGACTTAATTTATATCGCACAATTAAATTAATTGTTAATTTATAAATTAATTAAAATGTTTTTTAAATAAATAATGAGTAAAGAAAGAACTCCTTAGATTAAAGAAAACCTGGTTTATAGATATATACCTATTAATAAGAATGAAAATGTTAACTTGATGTCGGTAATGTAGATAATATAATCGGATCGATAAAGTCACCATATAACAAATCTTGACGTAATTTGTATCGCAAAATTATGAATAAGATTTCCTTGTAAAACGGAAGAGTCATTTTCGGGTGTTTGATGCGAAATAAGGTAAATCAGGATAATACCTTCAAATTCAAATTGACATTATGTTACCAGCGCCATCTCTTAATCACCTTTAAAATTATATTACATAAAACATTACATTGTTAAAAGTAATATTTAAATGACACGATATTTCAAAAAGAAATTATTAAAAGTAATAAAAAGTTATTAAAAACAATTAATTAAAAAATAGTCAATAAACATTTAAAAGCAATTCCATCTAGTGACACAATTTCAAACTTCAACGAAATTTTAAAACGTCAAACAAAGTAACGTCAAAATTAAGGTTAGCAATGATTAGCAAGTTAAATATTTTTTAGTTTTCTAGTTCTAGTTTTACTTGCACTGTGACTAGAACTAACATTAGACCTAGAACTAGAATCATTCGGGATTAGCCGTTAAAGACGAGTGGCTAAACCCGAATGATTCTAGTTCTTGGTCTAGCACTGCATAACAATTAAAACTAGAACTAACACTAAAAAAAATAAAAGTCTGAGGACGCACGGCTAAACCCGAATTTTCTAGTTCTAGGTCTAGAGTTAGTTCTAGTTTTACGCTAGCATTATTATTATGTAGAACTAACACTATACCTAGAACTAGAATCATTTGGGTTTAGCCGCACGTCTCTAAAGATGGCTAAACCCGAATGATTCTAGTTCTATTCACAGATATAGAGCCGTTTGTGGCTTTTTCGGTTTTTCCTTTATGTGATTCTATACAGATACTATGTACATTTTAACTTAATAAAATAGTATTTATCAAAAAAGACTTACCCTTATTTCTAGATTAAATCAAATTTAAGCACTTAAACACCATTTTTTTTAAAAAAAGTTAGGTTAAAAAATATTGTTTGTATCGAAATATCTTGGTAATTTAATTTTTATTTTGTTACCAACCTAAAATATTTGACACAAATAAAAATATAACCTCAAATTTTATTTTTTTTTACATAAATTAGATAATTTTTAACAATTTAATCATAAAAATAAATAGGTCGCTTTAACACCAAAATATCTTTCATCACTTGAGGAATATCCATCCTCATAATACTATTATAAGCCCTAAAATTAACCTCATTTTGGTATTTATCAAAAATAACGTCCCGAATACTATCGCGAGCGAGTTGTAACAAACTCTTTACATAATCCTCCCTAGCGAAATAAGGTTTCTCTTTTTTCTTATAACCTATATCACAATCTAACGTAAAACAATTATAAATCATTTTTTGTATAAACTCCCCACTATTACCTTGATAAACAATCGGAACTTCCGACGTAAAAATCGCTTCAATCTCCTCACAAAATCCATTATAATCATGTAAACACTCAATATCTCTTACACGAACTAAAACACCTTTACTTAAAAGCGTCCAAATCCATTTTAAACTATACTCCGTACCATTAAAACTGCAAATAATTGAGCCGAAAGGGAATGAAACGTCTTCAATTCCTTTATTGATAATATCAAAAGCAATTGGCATCTTATTATCAATAGCTAATGATAAAAAAGTGTCTCCAGCTTCATCTTGATAACTAAAATCGTCGATGTAATCAAATAAAATTTCGGCTATTTCTTGATTTCCCATTTTATTCGCGGAATGAAATGGGGTACATTTCGAATATGTGCTGATTTCGTTCACCGATGCGTTATAATATAAAAGCATACATACAAAATCAACATTTTTCGCAATAACGGCTTCATGTAATGGAGTAAATCCCTCGGAATCTTTCGCATCAACATTAGCACCCTTTTCAATTAAAAGAGAACCAATTTTAATATCTTTTTTATTAGCCGCTATGTGTAAAGCAGTTACACATTCTAAATTATTGACGTTTATATCACAGTTATGATCAACGAGACATTTTATGACTTCGTATGAATCATTTAAATAAAGCGCATGTAACAAAGGGGTATTTCCATAATGATTTTGCACGTTAATACGCACATTTTCTAACGAAAGGAAATATTTTAAAGCGTTTAAACTTGCGTATCCAGCTGCTAAATGAATACAAGTATTTCCAGCTTCGTCTCCAAGATTTAATTTGTAATAATCCGTGTTAAGATGTTTCATTATTTCGTCCATGTTATCGTCGCATATTGCTCTACGTAATGGGTTAAGAATCCCTATCGATGGTACACCCGTTTTCCAATAAAACATCTAAATTTATGCAAAATTAAATTTTTTGAGGTTATATTTTTATTTTTTTACTCACTTTTAAGCACGGGTCGTGATCGTGCAATTCGTCACTATCACTATTATTTTCATTCATTCTTTTTCATGAAATTAATCGAGATTAAAACCAAATTTAATTTAAAATCGCAACTTAAATTTGTATCGAAAATTAAGTTAAGGTTATGTTGATTGTTTTGACGTAAATGTAAGTGGCTCCATCTATCGGCTTTTTTTGTAAACTTTTTTTTATTAATAAAATATAATTAATTAAAATTTTGATATTTTTTAATTATTATTATTATTTTTTAATCAAAATCAATTTGATTCAACTTTATTAGAATAATTGATTAAATTAAGAATGATTTTTCAATAGGAATGAAGATCCCTACAAATTTTGACATAAATAACCTAAAAATTATTTTTTAATAAAATTTATATAAATACCTCAAATGAAGCTGTTCCGCTCAATTAATTTAATCAAATCTTCAATCAAATTCTATTTTACCTCTACCACTTGTTCTATTTCATCTAATATACATACTTTTCTAATACGTGTATTTAACCTTTCAACAACTGCAATAAAAATATACAACAATCAAGCGCTGAATAACATTTAAAACTAGAACTAACACTAGACCTAAAACTAGAAAGCTTCGGGTTTAGCTTCGGGTTTAATACTAGACAAAGCTTGCGTCTAAATTTATGCAAAATTAAATTTTTTGAGGTTTTTTCATTTTTACTTACTTTTAAGCACCAGTCGTGATCGTGCAATTAATCACTATCACTATTATTTTCTTTCATTCTTTTCCATGAAATTAACCGCGATTAAAACCAAATTTAATTTAAAATCGCAACTAAGACTATTATTGCAAAATTAAGTTAAATGAGGTTGTTTTGACGTAAATGTAAGTGGCTCCATCTACCGATGTTTTTTTGTAAATTTTTTTATAAAATCTAATTAACTATAATCTTGATTTAATATTTTTTAATCAAAATTAATTTGATTCAACTTTATAAGATTAATTAATTAAATATTCTTAATTAAATTAATTAATTTGATTAATTGATATTGAAAAGGAATGAAGTTGGTGTCAATCCCTACAAATTTTGACGTAAATAAAAACAACCTAGAGGTTATGTCTTTATTTGTTTACTTACTTTTAAGCACGGATCATGATCTTGCAATTCATCACTATTCATTCTTTTTCATGAAATTAATGGAAATTAAAACCAAATTTAATTTAAAATCGCAACTTAATGTTGTATCAAAAATTAAGTGAAGGTTATGTTGACTATTTTGACGTAAATCTAAGTGGCTCCATCTATCGGCTTTTTTTGTAAACTTTTTTTATTAATAAAATTTAATTAACTAAAATTTTGATATTTTTTTAAATATTTTTTAATTATTATCATTATTTTTTAATCAAAATTATTTTAATTCAACTTTATTAGAATAATTAATTAAATTAAGAATGATTTTTCAATAGGAATGAAGATCCCTACAAATTTAAATAAAAACATAACCTAAAAATAATTTTTTAATAAAATATATATAAATACCTCAAACGAAGCTGTTCCCCTCAATTGATTTAATCAAATCTTCAAATAAATTCTATATTAAAGCTCCTTTTATACAACATCATTTAATTTACCTCTTTAAGTTTCAACCGTTGCCTCTTAATGGAATCCACAATACAATGACCCCAAATACTTCTTCCATAATGATTTTGCACATTAATAGGAACATCTTTTAACTAAAGATAATATTTTAAAGCGTTTAAACTTGCTTTATTTCCAGCTTCGTCTCCACGATTTAATTTGTAATAATCTGTGTTAAGATGTTTCATTATTTCCTCCATGTTATCGTCGGATATTGCTCTACGTAATGGGTTAAGAATCCCTATCGATGGTACACCCGTTTTCCAATAAAACATCTAAATTTATGCAAAATTAAATTTTTTGAGGTTATATTTTTATTTTTTTACTCACTTTTAAGCACTATCACTATTATATTCATTCATACTTTTTCATGAAATTAATCGAGAATAAAACCAAATTTAATTTAAAATAGTAACTAAAATTATTATTGCAAATCTAAGCTTTGAATGAGGTTATGTTGATTATTTTGACGTAAATGTAAGTGACTCCATCTACCGGCCTTATTTTGTAAACTTTTTTTTATTAAAATCTAATTAATTATTATTATTTTTTAATCGAAATTAATTTGATTCAGCTTTATTAGAATAATTAAGTAAATTGGGTATGATTTTGAATAGGAATGAAGTTGGTCTCAACCTAAAAATTATTTTTAAGGTTTTAAAGAGAATTTGTATAAATACCTCAAATTAAGCTGTTTCTTTCAATTAATTTAATCAAATCTTCAAACGAATTCTATATTAAAGCTCCTATTATACAACATCATTTAATTTACCTCTTAACGTATCAACCCTTGCCTCTTAACGTAATCAACAATACAAGAATCTCAAATGATTCTATTTCTTCTTCTATATAATCTAATATACGTACCATTCTAATACGTATATTTAACCTTTCAACTACTTCAATAAAAATAAAACATTAAATTTATGCAAAATTAAACTTTTTGAGGTTACGTTGATTATTTTGACGTAAATGCAAGTAGCTCCATCTACCGATTTTTTTTCTTGGTAAACTTTTTTATAAAATTTATAATAATTATTATAAAATAATTTTATTTTGATTATATATTTCTTAATCAAAATTAATTCGATTCAACTTTATTAGAATAATTAATCATTAATCAATTAAGAATGATTTTCAATAGATCCCTACAAATTTTGACATACATACAAACATAACCTAAAAATTATTTTTTTAGTGTATTAAATAGAATTTACATAAATAAGCTGTACCCCTCAATTAATTTAATCAAATTAACTTAACATTTCAACCGTTTCTTCTTAACGGAATCAACAATACCATGTACTTCCATATGAGCCATTAAATCTCGTTCGTATTGAAACTCTTTATCACAAATCTCGCAAACGCAAATCGTTTCGAGGTTAACATTAAATTTATGGCGACGTAATAAGCACTCAACACTGTACTTTTTTCCGCATTGTTTGCATTTGTAGCATTTCCCAAAATCATAATCAATTTTCTTTTATATAAAAAAAAAAGAATAATTTCCATTATTTCAATTTTATTTGGTATAATTTAAATTACCTTCTTTCGTTTACTCTGAATCGATTCAAGACTTTTCATTCCTTTCCTATCTTTTGACTCATAATCTATGTTAGATATTGTATTTTCGTAAGGAACAATTTCATATTTGCTTATTTCAATTTCATTCTTAATAATTTCATCATTTACATTATTATTTTCCAATTCATTAAACGCGGTATTTCCATCAAACGTTATTTCATTTTCAATTTCTTCAAATTCATTTTCAAACACTAAAATTTCATAATCCGCTTCATCATGGTCATTTTTGATGCTTTGTAGATGTTTTTCTGATTCGAGACATCTAATTTTAAAGGTATATGCATTTTCGAGACTATTCAAACACAAATAACATATTCGGGGCGCTTCGGTTAAACTTAAATCAATTTCGGGGAGAATTAACTCAATGTAATTGTAACACTTTGTCGATAATGACTCCAATTGGATATTTGGGGGCTCTTCGGGGGATTTTAAGCATAATCGGCAGGTTTGCATTTTATTTTAATAAATAAATTTGTAATTATAAATTTTTTTTATAGGTTAAGTAAATTTTAATGACATTTCTATGAAAAAAAGTGGTGCCAACCCACACTAAAAAAATTAACTAAAATTAACTACATAACCTCGTTTTATTTACTAAATTAATAAAATAATCGAAAAAGAATAAGATTTAATGCGAATAAACGTGTTTTCCTTTTAAAATCCTCCTCATCAACACCCTTTGCCCCCCGAACGTTTGCATTCGCTTCAAAAATCCGTGTCTTTTAACCCGTTTCCTTTCTGATGGTCTTGGAAAGTGGCACCGAATCACATTTCGGACACTAACGGTAAATAAACCACCAGGAGAAGGATTAATTTGCGAAATTGGGGAGATACGGCTTTAAATTAAATAAATAATAAAAATTAATAAAATATTATTACTTTTTGTTTTTGTACTTACGATGCTGCATTAACGGTTAAATTAAACACCCGATTAAGTAACGACATAATTAATTAATAACAATTACACCAAAAAATCGTTTGATTATCGTTAGGGTAAAAAGTTAGGTTATGTTTGACACGAATGACAAGATCTAATTTTAGAAAGAGATAGATATATAAAAAAAATTTTAAATCGCTTTTTAATTAATCAAAAAATTAATTTAAGTCACTAAAAACGAATTTTTAATTAATAATAAAGAATAATCGTTTTAAATCATAAATAATTAAAAATTAATTCAAAAAAGATTCCTTTTCCCGCTTTTTTTCATAAAACATCATCCGCCATATTGGCATATAGCCGTCAGTATTTTCGCACGAAAATACCTGAGTTTTTGTCAAATAGTTTACGGAAATCTTCAAAAAAGCAGTAAGTAAATCGTTAAATTAACTCATTAAGCACCGATTTTTATTATAAAAATCATTAATCGCCCAATCATTAATCGCAACCCCCAAAAAGTTCGATCCCAAGCTAAAACACATAAACATAACCTCACTTTTTAAGGTGATTTTGTGAAGGCAATGAGTAAATCTGGTAAAAAAGACCAACAAGGTGACGGCGAAGAATATACCGTCGAGAAAATCATCGATAAACGTGTTAACGCAAACGGTACCGTCGAATATTTATTGAAATGGATTGGTTACGACGATAAAGACAACACTTGGGAACCAGTTAATCATTTGGATTGTCCCGGATTGATCGAGGCTTTTGAAACGGAACGGGCTAAACAAGACAAAGAGAGGGTTAAGAAACGAAAAAGTATGAGTACTCCCACAAATGAGGTTAGAAAAAAGAAGGTGGAGGATAAAAAGCAAGGTTTCGATCGGGGTTTGGAGCCAGAGAAGATTATTGGTGCTACGGATAGTTCAGGTTTGTTAAAAATTAATAATTAATTAAAAATAACATTAAATTTAATTTCATTTTAGGACAATTAATGTTTTTAATGAAATGGGCCGGTACGGATGAAGCTGATTTAGTCGCGGCTAAACAGGCAAATGTAAAATGTCCGCAAGTAGTGATAAAGTTCTATGAGGAAAGATTAACGTGGCATTCACCCAACGCGGAGGAGGATAAAAATGAGAAAGCTTAAAAATAATTCTTTAAGATAATATCTCTTGATTTTTTTTTTCTATTTTTTTGTTTATTTAGGGTTAAAGTTGTAACACACAAACAGGATGTATCTATTACGTTTACGATTAATGTTCTTACCGCCTAGAATAAGGCTAATAGAAAAATTATAATAAGGTACATTTAAAAAAAATAATCTTCTCGTATTTTTTAAAAAAATAAACTTCTCGAAAACTTTTTTCTTTTTGTTTTATTGTTTTGAATAAATTTTATTAATAATTAACCTCAATAATAGTTTATTGATTCCATAAATTTATTTTATTAAATAAATTTTTGGATAATGTTTAAACGTCAATTGTGACACAAATTCAATGTTACCAACTGTAACTAACTTCACAATAATTTGTCAAAATTAAACGTCAATTTTATGAAACGTCATATTAAAAAGGAATCTGCTTCGGCCGCAACCGACCTCGACAGAGTGAGGATTAACGATTTCTCATTTAATTGCTGTACACTTGTCCAAGACATTAAATGACGTTTGAAAACGCATAACCTGAAACTTTTTAGTTCTAGGACTAAGGTGAGTTCTAGCTTTAATTGTCAGTAAAAAAGTAATTCTGACATTATCGTCCGTCATTGAATTATTTTTTTATGTCAAAACACCCAATTTACAAAATCACTAAAATCTTAATATTCTAACACTGTCAATGTCAAACGTCAAATTTGATATTATGTCACATAAAAATTAGTTCAATTTGATACCAACCTAAATCATTTGTATTAACGTCAAATTTGACATTAAAACTTAATAATTAATTAAATTTAAGTCAATCCGCAATAAATTGGCGTTAAAATTTAAACGGCGAACGGTTTTTCGGTAAATTTTTGATCCGGAGTCTTCATAAAAATAGACTCCTTTTTTAAATTATCATATTCAGGGGCATTTTCGCCGGCCTTTAATAATAAAGAATACATCACGAAAGATTATCATGAAGTTGTCCATTTGTCTATTATATGATAACTAACTTTAGGTTTAAAATGTCAACCTCAATTTTGACATATTTGTAATCTTCATTAAATATCCTTTAAAATGAGTACAAACACGCCATATTTATCTTCAATATTAACGAAGTTATGGTCAACTTCCGGTTAGAAATGTCAACGTCAATTTTGACATATTTGTAATCGTCGTGAAAAATCCTTTAAAATGAGCCCAAACATGATACGTTTAATTCCAATATTACTCGAGATATAAGCAACTTCCGGTTTCAAATGTCAATGTCATTTTGATATATTTTTAATTTTTATGAGATGTTTTAAAATTTGTCACAAAAACAAAAATGTAATTAAAAAAAACAGAAATTAAGGTTGGTATTAATATTTAAAAATTAAATTGCTAACTTCCGGTTTAATGTTTTTTTATTCAAACTTTTTTGTTTTTTGAGATAAGTGCGTCATCTTTGGACTCATTTTAAAGGTTTTTTCATGAACATGACAAATATGTCATAATTGGCGTTGACGTTTCAAACCGGAAGTGATTGTATTTCCATTAATATTAAAGTTAAATATGTCGTTTGGACTCATTTTAAAGGATTTTTTATGAAGTTGACAAATACGTCAAAATTAAAAATTGAAAGATCGATTTTTTTGGTTTTTTGAAATTTTTGAAAATATAATAAAAAAATTCAGAAATTAAGGTTGGTATTATGATTTTTTAATAAAGAATACATCATGAAAGAACACCATGAAGTTGTCTATTATATGATAACTAACTTCAGGTGTAAAATGTCAATCTCAATTTTGACATATTTGTAATCTTCATTAAAAATCCTTATTAATGAAGTTATCGCCAACTTCCAGTTAGAAATGTCAACGTCAATTTTGACATTTGTAATCGTCGTGAAAAAATCCATTAAAATGAGCCCAAACATGATACGTTTAATTCCAATATTACTCGAGATGTCAATGTCATTTTGATATATTGTTAATTTTTATAAGAAGTCTTAAAATTTGTCACAAAAACAAAAATATAATAAAAGGTCAATATAATATAATTCTAGGTCTAGAGTTCTAGTTTTAATTGTTAGTAAAAAAGTAATTCTGACATTATCGTCTATCATTAAATTGTTTTTAATGTCAAAACATCTAATTTACAAAATCACTAAAATCTTAATATTCCAACACTGTCAACGTCAAATTTGAAATTTGTCTAAAAATTAGTTCAATTTGATACCAACCTAAATCATTTCTGTTAACGTCAAATTTGACATTAAATCAAATTAATTATTTATTTAATTATTAGTTTGTCAAGTTGATTAAGTTGTTTTTGGGTTGGAATTGGTTTTGCAGGATTGGTGTTGAAGTAGGTCGTTTTTGGGTTGGATTGAGTTGCTTTGTATTTGGTTGTTTTCGGGTTGGATTTAGTTTAGCTGGGTTGGAAATGGACTTAATCGAGAAACCGGGAAACTCAGAGCAAAAAAAGTACAGACCTCTTTCTTTATTAAACAACTATGGCAAAATATTTGAATCTTTGATTAAGAACTCAGGAATCAACGCTGAGTTAGAGAGAGAGAGAGATCGACGGTACATGCTATCGAGGAGGTCATAGAAGAGGCAACGGAAGAGGAAAGAGGAAAAAGTGTTTAATGATTTCCGTAGACGTGAGGAATGCCTTTGGAACTGTGCTGTGAAAAGAATGAAACGGTCTAAATATTTGATCAAGGTAATAATATCATATTTAAGTATGAGATCTATTGAACATGAAGGGACTCAGCATAAAATAACCAGAGGTATTCCTCAAGGATCGGTTCCACTCTCGTGGAACATGTTCTTTGACAAGTTACTAGATACTAATCTGCAGTGTGGCGATGCACGACTGAAGCGATTATGCTTAGGAGCAGACGAAGTTCCAGAGAGATTAAATTGATGGTGAAAGATGTACAGATTACCACAAAAGACTTGCTCAAGTATCTTGAAGTGACTCTGGCTAAAGACCTAAAGAACTACAACCTAGAGCTAGCTGCCAATGGATCTGATGATTAAAGGAAGAGCAGCAAGTCGGGAGAAGGATGGCGACGAGATCGACAAAGAGAATTCTAAAAGATCTATAAGGTCTGTTGTTTTTTTTCATTCTTTCGACATACCATTTTTGTGCTATCCCGGAGGACCACGCAACCAGGAGAAGATCGGAAAAGAGAGGAACCTGGGTCTAAGAATGTAATGGAGGTGGTGGAACATCGAAGGCCAGAAGAAATGTACTATGGAAACTAATCGTAGAAATTTTTTAAACGACAAAACTGTTGACGTCACCACATATTTCCGGGCAGCGTTGCCAACCCTACCGATTTATCGGTATATGTACCGATATAAAAGATACTCTGATACCATCGATATGGCAATGTCGCTCGAGCAACGTTGCCAGATCGTTAATATATACAGTACGCGTCATAAGTAAAACCCCTGCTTAATTTGAAAACGGTTCAAAATATAATATTGTCAAAATAGATATTGACGCATCTCAGAGCAAAAGTGATAGAGATCAATATTGTTATAAATAAAATTTGCTACAACTTTTATTGTAAAAGTTTTTTTGTAACACGCTGCGATTCCCGAGTATTAATTAGCTTTAATAACTTAAAAAAGCTACAGATTCATCAAATTTCCGTATCTATCACGATATTAACGCATCTAATAGCAAATATGTAAGAGAGCAATATTGTTAACAATAAAATTTGCTACAACTTTTGCGCTAAAAGTTTTTTTGTAACATGCTGCGATTCCTAAGGGTTACCTTTAACAACTTGAAAGAGCAACAAATTCATAAAATTTTCATATTTTCGCATCTATCTCGATATTGACGTATCTACGAACAAAAGTGCAAGAATGCAATATTGTTAACAATAAAATTTGCAACAATTTTTGTTATAAGAGTTTTCTTATAGCATGCTCCGATTCCCGAGTGTTACCTTTAATAATCACTGATTTCGAGCGAGCCCTTAACAATTTCGGTGATAAGATTAAGCAAGTCGATGCGCTGGTCGCTGTAAATTCTAAACTTAAGGCTGATCTAGCTGCTGCGGAGTGTCGCCTTGATCACCTCGAGCAGTATTCGCGGCTCAATAATCTGATCATCGCGGGAGTTCCCGAACATGTAGGAGAAAATCTTCCCGAAATTGTGTCCAACATTGCGGAAGCTATCAAATCTCATATTGTGGCTTCCGATATAGATGCAGTTCATCGCTTGCCTCAAAGACCATCTCCAGGAAAAGACAAGTCGCGCGCTAAGACCATTATAGTAAAGTTCACCTCCAGAATAACATGTGACCGTATTTCTAGCGCGGCCAAATTTTATCGTCGCAGTGCCAATGGCCGCTGTCTGTCGATTCCCGACGTTGTGGATAATCTTTACATTAATGAACATCTTACAGCTCGTAACATGGACCTGCGAGAAATCGCGAGAAATAAAAACTACAAGTATATCTGGACGAAGAGCTGCGTGATCCATGTGCGGAAAGATGATAGAGCGAAGATTTTGGTGATCAAATCGTCGTCTGACTTGAATAAATTGTAAGATGGCCCTCGTCGTTTTTATTGTTGTTCCTATCACTTTTTAACGGTTTATGGGTATCAGCTTCTATTATCAGAACGTCCGTGGTTTACGATCCAAGACTAATACTTGTTCAATCAATTCACATGCCTTATTGGCGGATTTTATCTGCCTTACTGAAACATTTCTTAATGATAGCATATCCGACAAGGAGTTACTCAACTCATCTTATACCGTATATCGTCGCGATAGAAATTCAACGGCTTCCACCAAGCGCGATGGTGGCGGAGTCCTTATAGCTGCGAAGCATGGCTTTCATACCGTTCCCATGCCGAGTCTGCAAAGTGGTGCGGAGGACTTGTGGTTGAAAGTTCAGTGCGGTCAACTAATTTTTCTTTTGTGCTGTGTTTATCTTCCTCCTTCTGCTGATGAAGCGCTGAATCTGTTTTTGTCCAGTGTGTCTGCTGTGCGCGATGCCTACCCGGAAATTATGATTGTTATTATAGGTGATTTCAACATGCCAACTATCTCTTGGTCTATGTCTGAAGATGATGTATTAATTCCCACAGGGAATTTCGACCGTCGCGCGATTGATTTTCTTAACATTTATTCATATTGTAATTTTAGTCAATTTAATAATGTATCGAATATTAATAATAGAATTCTTGATCTTGTTCTATGCGCTAACGGTCGAGTCGAAAGCATACACCTCTGCAACGATCCACTTGTGGATCCTGACTGCCACCATCCACCGTTTGAATTCTTATTATCGGGCATGTTCATTTGTCTGAGTGATGGTCCGAATGTTCGCTTTCTTTTTAAGAACGCGAATTCCGGAGCTATCAAGTGTTTCTTAAATAGTATCGATTGGCAGACTGTTTTTGCTGGGATGGGCGTGGAGAGCATGGTTGAAGTTTTCTATGACCGCGTTAATTATGTAATTAACAGAGACGTTCCTAAGCGCTTTCTGCCTAAGCAACGTTTTCCTTACTGGTACAAACGTTCAACTATTCGTGTCATTAAAGAAAAGCTACTTTACCATAAAAAATGGAAATCTACTCGCCATAATAGTGATTACTTGGCTTTCTCTATCTTGCGCTCCAGGTCTAAGAGGCTTATTGCGGCTGATTGTAGAGATTACTTAAACTCGATTCAGGTGGAGGTTATGGAAAATCCCAAAGGAATCTGGTCCTTTGTTAAGTCCAGGAAAGGGGATGTGTCTGGCTTGCCAGCCGCTATGTTTTCTGTTGATGGGTCAATGGTGACCTCAGGTCCTGATATCTCTTGTGCATTTGCAGAGTATTTCGCCTCGGTTTTCGTAGATGGTAGTATTGACCGCTCAATGGTCTTCGGTGGCCAGGGTGTTTCACCTTGGTTCTCTGCTGACGCAGTCCTCAATGTTTTGACCCATCTTGACAAGTCCTCTGGCTCTGGTCCGGATGGTATTCCATCTTCCTTTTTGAGGGAGTTTGCTGCCGAACTGTCGACCCCACTTTTTCTTATTTTTTCAAAATCCTTACTCGAAGGTACTTTTCCGCGCGCGTGGAAGACAGCTTTTGTCGTTCCAATATTTAAATCAGGGAATAGACAGTTGGTATCTAATTACCGTCCAATTTCTATTATCTCGTCTTTTGAAAAAATTGTTTGCGATTACTTTAACCACTCTATTGCTCACTCTCTCATTACTGAACAACATGGATTCTTGTCTGGCCGATCGGTTGAGTCTAACTTAGTGTCTTATGTTAATTTTATTCATTCTACCTTAAATGAGGACTCATAGGTTGACGCAATTTATACCGATTTCTCTAAAGCCTTCGACAAGATTGACCATGGAATTCTTATACAAAAGCTGTCCTTTAACATTCCTGCCGGAATTGTGCGCTCGATAATGTCATATCTTTCTGACAGAAGTCAGGCAGTTAGGATGGGTAGCTTTTTGTCGGACTACAAACCCATCTCATCTGGTGTGCCTCAAGGAAGTCACCTTGGGCCCACATTATTTCTAATTTACATAAACGACATTTCTTCTTGCTTTAAATTTTCCAAATTCCTGCTCTATGCGGATGATAATAAAATATTTACTAGAGTCAGCTCTAGTCATGACTGCCTAAGGCTCCAGGAGGACCTTGATCGTCTACATGATTACTGTCGCGTTAACAAACTTTATTTGAACTATGACAAATGCCAAAAAATAACGTTTACATGGAAACGCTATCCTATTAATTTTAATTACAACTTTAATGGTAGACCTATTATCTCTACTGACAGAGTGAAGGATCTTGGCATTATACTTGATGCCAAATTGAGATATCACCTTCACATCGAAGTCATGGTGGCGAAAGCCCTGCGTAACCTAGGGTTTGTTATCAGAATAAGTAGACAGTTTACCAATTTTACAAGCATTAAATCCCTTTATATGGCATTTGTTAATAGCGTATTATCCTATGGTTCCATAGTGTGGAATCCTATGTACGCGGTCTATCGTGATCGCATCGAAGCGGTTCAACGACGCTTTGTACGCTATCTGGCTTACAAATATCATCTTCCCTATTGCGATTACGATAGACGCTGTGTGGTTTTTAACTTATTATCCCTGCGGCAGCGTCGGCTAGTCTCAGACTTAATTTTTCTTTTCAAACTGGTCAATGGCTTGCTGGACGCACCTGATCTTCTGTCTGTGTTGAACTTTAATGTACCACAGCGTTTCACGCGGCGGAATACTACATTCCTTTTAGGCACATCGAACACGAACGCTCATCTAAACTCGCCTATCGTTCGGCTTTTGAATACTTACAATCAGGACTTCAACCATGTTACTCTATTTGGACTCTCGTTGCGCTCATTTAGAGAATTACTATTACGTAACGTTTAGTTGTTATCTTCTGTATTGTAGTACAATTATATAATATTTTTCGCTTTTTTTTTGTAATTTTTTTTTAATTAGCAACTATCAATGCTGTTATTATTATTTTCATAGTTAATGTTATAATTATTGTTATTTTTTTTTTCTTTTCTCGTTTTTTTGCTTGGTATGTAGTTAAGTGCTTTGTTTTTATGAGGATGCTTCACTGGGGATATCCTCCCTGTTTGTGTCCCAATAATAAATAAATAAATAAATAACTTGAAAGAGCAACAAATTCATAAAATTTTCATATTTTCGCATCTATCTCGATATTGACGTATCTAAGAACAAAAGTGCAAGAGAGCAATATTGTTAACAATAAAATTTGCTACAACTTTTGCGCTAAAAGTTTTTTTGTAACATGCTGCGATTCCTAAGGGTCACCATTAACAACTTGAAAGAGCAACAAATTTATAAAATTTTCATATTTTCGTATCTATCGCGATATTGACGTATCTAAGAACAAAAATGCAAGAGAGCAATATTGTTAACAATAAAATTTGCAACAATTTTTGTTATAAAAGTTTTCTTATAGCAAGCTCCGATTCCCAAGTGTTACCTTTAATAACTTGAAAGAGCAACAAATTCATCAAATTTTCATATTTTCGCATCTATCTCGATATTGACGCATCTAAGAACAAAAGTGCAAGAATGCAATATTGTTAACAATAAAATTTGCAACAATTTTTGTTATAAAAGTTTTCTTATAGCATGCTCCGATTCCGAAGTGTTACCTTTAATAACTTCAAAGAGCAACAAATTCATAAAATTTTCATATTTTCGCATCTATCTCGATATTGACGCATCTAAGAACAAAAGTGCAAGAGAGCAATATTGTTAACAATAAAATTTGCAACAATTTTTGTTATAAAAGTTTTCTTATAACAAGCTCCGATTCCGAAGTGTTACCTTAAATAACTTGAAAGAGCAACAAATTCATAAAATTTTCTTATTTTCGTATCTATCTCGATATTAACGTATCTAAGAACAAAAGTGCAAGAGAGCAATATTGTTAACAATAAAATTCGCAACAATTATTGTTATAAAAGTTTTCTTATAGCATGCTCCGTTTTCAAATGGGTCACACCGTATATATTTAATCTATGACCTATTCGGACATCGAATTTGAACCATCCTGTACAATACATCTTCAATTATGTTTAAAATAAGTTACTCGTCTTGAGCCCTCATCGTATTAACACGATCGTGAGGGTTAAAACAAAACTAGTCTTAGGCAATATCCTTTAATTTCGATTAACGTTATATTTAATTAAAAATATAATCAATTTGTTAAAAATAATTTGTCATGTCATTTAAAATGACAATTAATAGCAAAAAAAAAAAGTAGTTGGTAACAATGATGTAAACATAACCTACAAATTTAATTTAAATTAGTGATTACTCAAATTTCAGCCTCTACTTATATTTAGAACAATAAACATTCGTTTGAAAAGTGAATAAATAAAATAATTTTTGTGTACTCATCTAATTTTCAGGCGAAAATTCTCGGAAACTCTAAGGAAACAATATATATAACAATAAACCAATTTTATTTAAAACATAACTTCATTTTCCAACAAAACAGTATTTCAGAACTATACTTCCAACGTTTTTGACGAACGGCATAACCTCAAAATTTCTAATTTTAGTTTTATTTCTAACACAAAATCACTTAAATTTTTTTTTTAATGAAACGTCAAAATATGACACTTGATAAAGATGTATAGCAGATAGCGCCATCTGTCGCAAAAAGTTTAAAAATATACGTTAGTAACTATCTTCTCATCATATCAAATTTTCTAACTTAATTTAAAACCACGAAAAAGCGAATTACTATTTAATTTTTTTTATAACGTAAAACATGTACGAGTGACTAAAACAAGCCTTTATGACGCAAATTTCTTTTTAGTTTTATTTCTAAAACTAAATGAGTCAATTCAATTTTTTTATTGAAACGTCAAAAAAATGTCATTTGAAAAAGTGAGGTTACGTGTGATTAAGAATCATCATTTCGTGCTCTCGGGAGCGAGGATGAATAAGCGAGGAAAAGTGGGACGCCATAATGAAAATGGTAGATAGAGTAATACTTCCAACCCTTCATTACCCGATTTGTAAGATCTAAGGTTGTTTACAGATTCTTAATCACGTAAGTAATTTTGGATTAGATTTTGGTAGGTTAGAGATGGATTAGGCACTTGTTGGGTTGGATTCAGTTAATTTGGATTTGATTTTGCAGGATTAAAGTTGAACTAGGATTGTTTTTGTGTTGGATGAATAGTTTTGTATCTGATTTTGCTGAGGATGAATTAGATTAGGTTGTTTACGGGTTGGATTCAGTTAGGTTGGGTTAAAACAAAACCAACCTCAGCCAATATCCTTTACTTTCGATTAACGTTATATTTAATTAAAAATATAATCAATTAGTCATGTCATTTAAAATGATAGTTAATAGCAAAAAAAAAGCAGTTGGTAACAATGACGTAAACATAACCTATAAATTTAATTTAAATTAGTAATTACTAATTACTAAAGATAATCTAATTTTTAGGTGAAATATCCTCAGAGACGAAATATTGGTGTTTATTATTTAAATTTTATTTAAAACATAACCTCATTTTTCAACAAAACACCATTTCAGAACTATACTTTTTCGACGCCTCGCACCAAAACTTCACCCTCTCTTTATTCGGCTCAACCCCAACCTTAACTTCATCATTAAAAACTTCCAAATAATTCAAAGAATAATTCGTTTTCGCAACATCATCAAAATCATCGTTTTTAGCAAAATTAGTTAATAAAGTAACGAATTTTTTTACAGAACGATCTTCGAGGGAACCCTTCGAAAAGTTTTTCGTAAAAAAGCTTTTAAATAAATGCCCGATATCGTCGAAATGAGAAGCACCACGAACTTTAGCGACGTTTGGGAACAAATTTTTAATCCAATTAAGTTCCGTGTCCGAAGAAAAAACGTAAAAGAAAACCGTTTGATTTTGATTTAAATGTCCAAAAATCGTTTCGTGAATTGACCAAATAAAAAAGGTGTCCGAATTTAAATCAATTTCGTTTTGATCCGTTGAGTTAACGCGGTTCTTTTGGTTAAAATAAAATTGATTTAGATCATTTTCAAATTGGGGTTTGTTAATAAACGATTTTGGGATGTAATAGCTTAACGGTTTGAGATTAAATTCGGCGGTTTTTATTAAATGAAGTATTTCTAAAATTAATCCTTCTTGATTTGTTTGCCCGATCATTAAAGGGATCTTATTAAAATCGCCTTGTTTTAATAAATTTCTTGGGGAATCTGTCAAAAAGGTGTTATTATTATCAATATTATTTTCTGTGATGGGTCCAAAAAAATTCTCCTTCGAAATATGTGGAATAACACCTTGGATATCGTTTAAAACAGTTTTAAACGAATCCAAATTTAAATTTTGTAAAAATTCAACGATTTTAAACTCATTTGTGTCATTATAACCTAACATTTTTGCTAAATCAACTCCGTTATTTATTTTTCCATCACACCACGGCGCTAAACCAACTCCACTCATTATAATAGCTTTTTGGAAATAACCTTGAGACGCTTTCGAAATCGTTTGTAAATGTACCGAAGCCCCCCCGGCGCTTTCACCAAAAATTGTGACCTTGTTTGGGTCACCTCCGAAAAATTCGATGTTTTTTTTGACCCATTTCAGTGCCATTAATTGGTCTTTTAGTGCCGCATTTCCGGGGACGTCAACTTTGGCGTTTTGGAAGTTTAAAAATCCCAAAAAACCCAATCGGTAATTTATTGTAACCACAACGACTCGATTTGGGATTAAAAATTCTGGACCATAAAGGATATGTTGCCCACTTCCTTCAGTGAAACTTCCCCCGTGGATAAAAACCATAACGGGATTTAAATTATTTATTTCCGGGGTGTGTACGTTTAAATAAAGGCAATCCTCGACGCCTAAATATAAATTTTTTGATTGTTTTTGAAAGCACATTGGAAGATCTTCAAGGGCTTCTTTAATTCCGTTCCAGGATTTTGGTGGTTTTGGATCCTAAAATTGTTTTAATTAATTAAAATTCATTTGGGAGGAATTCAAGAATCATCGTGGCTTAAAAATCGACGAAAAATATGTTAAAAATAAAAAATTTAGATTAAAAGGTGAAATGTCAATTTTGAGTCGATAAAGTAGATGACATAATCGAGTCGATAAAGTAGACTTAATTAATATCGCATTATTAAATTAATTATTAATTTATAAATTAATTAAAATAATTATGAGTAAAAAAAGAACTCCTTAGATTAAATGATGAAAACCTGGTTTATAGATATATATCTATTAAAAAGAGTGAAAATGTTAACTTGATGTCGGTAATGTAGATAACATAATCGGGTCGATAAAATTATATCAGAAATGTTGACGTAATTTGTATCGCAATATTTAAATGACGAGATATTTCAAAAAGAAATTATTAAAAATAATGAAAAAGTTATTAAAAGCAATTAATTAAAAAGAAAATAATTAAAAAAACAAATAAAGCAATTCCATCTAGTGACATAATTTCAAACTTCAACAAAATATTAAAACGTCAAAATTAAGTTTACCAAGTTAAATATTTTCACACAAAAACCGATTAGAGGCGATTCCAAATTCGTTTAAAAGAACCGAACATCCATGTAAGTCGCATTAATAATTTCGATTGAACCGAGGAATCCCAAACGCCGTCCCCGAACACTAATAAACAGCAAATAAAATACCATTTACAACGAGAAGAAACGAAAATCTTCTTCGGAAAATGCCAGAATGGAATTTCTCACAGCCGTAAATCACAATTTTCTATCAGTCTCTATTAGATTATTACCCAACACGTACGTTCGGTAAGTTGTGATTTTTTTGCTTTGAGGTTATGTCGCTTTGTTATTACCTTACTTATGTTGCCAACGCCATCCCTTAGTCACTATTAAAACAATATTACTTAAAAAAGTACATCGTTAAAAGTAATTATTGAATGAAACGATATTTTAAAAGTAATTATTAAAAATAATTAATTAAAAAGAAATTAATTAAAAAATATTCAATAAACATTTAAAAGCAATTCCATCTAGTGACACAATTTCAAACTTCAACGAAATTTTAAAACGTCAAACAGAAACGTCAAAATTAAGTTTGGCAAGTTAAATATTTTCTAATTTTACACTTGCACCGTCACTAGGACTAACATTAGACCTAGAACTAGAATCATTCGGGATTAGCCGCACGTCTCTAAAGACGGCTAAACCCGAATGATTCTAGTTCTAGGTCAACTCAAAAATATAGAGACGTTTATGGCTTTCTCGATTTTTCCTTTGTGTAATTCTATACAGATACTATGTACATTTTATCTTAATAAAATAGTATTTATCCAAAAAGACTTACCGTTATTTTTACACTAAATCAAATTTAAAACACTTAAACGTCCCTTAAACAAAAAAAATTAGGTTAGAAATTATTGTTTGTATCGAAATACCTTGGTAATTTAGTTCTTATTTTGTTACCAACCTAAAATTTTTGACACAAATAAAAATATAACCCCAAATTATTTTTTTTTGCATTAAATAATTTAAATAATAATAAGGGTGAGGTAGGAAACGTAATATTTTTAATAATATAACCAAACCAAGTCATTAATTATTTTCTTTGAAATTTGTGCATAATCGTATTAAATCATAGGTGAGGTGAATAATAATTATAGAAATTTGTTTTTGTATTAACAAAATATTGTAAATATGTTATAATTCATTATGTATTGTTGACCGTTTACGTTTTTTATTGTACTTAATCCATATAAAGTCAATACGAAGTAATTTTGTAAAATTTTGACAGTGACATAACCTCAAATTTCATTTTTTATTAATTTCTTATTGTAATTCGCGTTTGTTCGGTTGAAACTATTGAAAACGAAAATCATAGCATGTCAAGAACGAAAACCATCCATCATATGGGAGTTTTGAGGAAGAATTGGACGAAAATCCGTAGATTAAATGTTTAAATGTATTTTTTGAAGCTGGACGTTGAAATGTAAAAGAAAATGTTTCAAAATCAGCAAAGCAAAGTTAAAGCAATAAAACTACAACATTTCATACATAAATATTGTTAAAATAGAAATTTCAATAATTTTTGATAAAATTTAATTGGTGACATTTGACATTTTAAAGTTGGCCATACCGGAGAAATTTAAATTGCGAATTTCATGTGTTTTGTTATATAGAACTAAAAACATTCAAGGTTTATTTGAACACATTTTTTATTTACACCATGAAGTTGTCCATTGTATGATAACTAACTTCCGATTAGAAATGTCAATCTCAATTTTGACATATTTGTAATCGTCGTGCAAAATCCTTTAAAATGAGCCCAAACATGATACGTTTAATTCCAATATTACTCGAGATATAAGCAACTTCCGGTTTGAAATGTCAATGTCATTTTGTTATATTCTTAATTTTTGTAAAATGTTTTACAATTTGTCACAAAAGCAAAAATATAACAAAAAAAATCAAAAATTAAGGTTGGTATTAATATTTAAAAATTAAATTACTATCTTTATTGTTGCTAATTTCGGGTTTATGTTTTTTATTCTAACTTTTTCGTTTTTTGAGATAAGTGTGCCATGTTTGGACTCATTTTGAAGGTTATTTTGTAAAGATTACAAATATAATAATAAAATTAAACTTGACATTAATACCTGAAAGTTTTTTTCCTTGCCGTACGTCGAAACTCTTTCAAGAAACATCAAAATTATTTTTCGAGTTATTTTTCTAGGTCTAGTGTTAGTTTTAGTTTTTAATGTATTTAGCGTTGCATGCAATTTCATCAACAAAAACTTCGCGTATCGATAACATTCTTAATTAACTTATTATAATATAAAATTTTAATTAAATATTCGAAACGTCAAATTTGACGTTTGAAATTGACAGTTTTAATATTACATTTTAGTGATTTTGTAAATTAGGAGAATTGACCTAAAAATAATTTAATGACAGTTAAAATTAAAAAAATTTTAAATTATTTTCTTTAAAAATCCTTAAACTTGAATGTTTCTAGTTTTAGTGTAGGTTCTACTTTTAGATGAATAAAAATGTAGAATAATGTAGCGCTGAACAACAGTTAAAAATAATGAGAGGAGATCATTCCAATACATGACGTTCCAAACCGGAAGTGATTGTATTTCCATTAATATTAATGTTAAATATGTCGAGTTTGGACTCATTTTAAAGGATTTTTTATGAAGTTGACAAATACGTCAAAATTGAAAGATAGAAGTTTTTGGTTTTTTGAGATTTTTGAAAATATAATAAAAAATTCAGAAATTAAGGTTGGTATTAATATTTAAAAATTGAATCTATCTTCATTGTTGCTAACTTCAGGTTTAATGTTTTTTTATTCAAACTTTTTCGTTTTTTGAGATAAATGCATAATGTTTGGACACATTTTAAAGGTTTTTTAATAAAGAATATATCACGAAAGAACATCATGAAGTTTTCCATTTGTCTATTATATGATAACTAACTTCAGGTGTGAAATGTCAACCTCAATTTTGACATATTTGTAATCTTCATTAAAAATCCTTTAAGATGAGTACAAACACGACATATTTATCTCCAATATTAATGCAGTTATAGTCAACTTCCGGTTAAGAATGTCAACGTCAATTTTGACATATTTGTAATCTTCATTAAAAATCCTTTAAAATGAGTACAAACACGACATATTTATCTCCAATATTAATGCTGTTATAGTCAATTTCCGGTTAAGAATGTCAACGTCAATTTTGACATATTTGTAATCTTCGTGAAAAATCCTTTAAAATGAGTCCAAACACGATACGTTTAATTCCAATATTACTCGAGATATAAGCGACTTCCGGTTTGAAATGTCAATGTCATTTTGATATATTCTTAATTTTTATAAAATGTGTTAATATTTGTTACAAAAAGAAAAATATAATAAAAAAAAACAGAAATTAAGGTTGGTATTAATATTTAAAAATTAAATTGCTATCTTCATTGTTGCTAACTTCGGGTTTAACACATTTTATTCTAACTTTTTTGTTTTTTGAGATAAGTGCGTCATGTTTGGACTCATTTTAAAGGATTTTTCACGAGGATTACAAATATGTTAAAATTGAGGTTGACATTTGTAACCGGAAGTGGACCATAACCGGTTTGAAATGTCAATGTCATTTTGATATATTCTCAATTTTTATAAAATGTTCTAAAATTTGTTACAAAAACAAAAATAAAAAAAAAATCAGAAATTAAGGTTGGTATTAATATTTAAAAATTAAATTGCTAACTTCCGGTTTAATGTTTTCTTATTCTAACTTTTTTGTTTTTTGAGATAAATGCATCATGTTTGGACTCATTTTAAAGGTTATTTTGTAAAGATTACGAATATAATAATAAAATTAAACTTGACATTAATACCTGAAAGTTTTTTTCGTTGCCGTGCGTCGAAACTTTCAAGAAACATCAAAATTATTTTTCGAGTTATTTTTCTAGGTCTAGAGTTAGTTCTAGTTTTTAATGGATTTAGCGTTGTATGCAATTTCATCAACAAAAACTTCGCGTATCGATAACATTCTTAATTAATACGGTTTAATGTCAATTAACAGCAAAAGTAAGTTATTATAATATAAAATTTTAATTAAATATTCGAAACGTCAAATTTGACGTTTGAAATTGACAGTTTTAATATTACATTTTAGTGATTTTGTAAATTAGGAGAATTGATCTAAAAATAATTTAATGACAGTTAAAATTAAAAAAATTTTAAATTATTTTCTTTAAAAATCCTTAAACTTGAATGTTTCTAGTTTTAGTGTAGGTTCTACTTTTAGATGAATAAAAATGTAGAATAATGTAGCGCTGAACAACAGTTAAAAATAATGAGAGCAGATCATTCTAATGCATTAAATACGGCAGAAGATTCTTTTGATGTAACGATACGGGGCAAGTATACAAGTTTCAACCTGAGCAGAATTATCCATCTACTCAATTTGAACTACATCGTATTCTTCTTTCAATAAAATGAAATAAATAATGAAAGAAAACCATTTTTGACAGTTCCTATTAATTTGCAAAATCAGTTTTTCTTGAATTTTTGCAAGATTCAAGCTGACCAGAATTTTTCATCAGTTTAATTTGAGCTGCAGCAAATTCCTCATCATGTTTAAAACAGCAAATATAAAAAAAATATATTCTGGCACTTTCTATTTGATTAAAAAAGCAGTTTTCTATAAATTTTAGCAAATTTCGGGTTGGGCAAAAACTATAATCAATTTAATTTTGAATTGTGTCACATTTCTCATTATTTCTAATACGATTATTTCATCAAATATGAAAAAAAATACGAAAAAATCTTTAAACACTTTTTTGCAAAAATACAATTTTTGCATTTTTTTTGTTGGAAGAATTCGCAGAAGACTAAGTGTTGCTAGTGAAAGACTAGATATAGAAAATGAAGCACATCTTTCTTACAGAAGACTACACATTACTACTAAAAAACGAAATACTGTTAGCAGAAGACTTAATTTTGCTGTCAGAAGACCAAATTCTGTTGTTAGAAAACTAGATATTACCAATGGTGCAAATCCTTCTCATAGAACACTACACAGTATCGCCAAAAAGCGAAATACTGTTGGTAGAAGACTAGATATTGCTGAAAAAGACTAGATATTGCTGGCAGAAGACCAAATTTTGTTGTTAGAAGACTAGATATTACCAATGGTGCAAATCCTTCTCATAGAACACTACACAGTATCGCCAGAAGACGAAATACTGTTGGTAGAAGACTAGATATTGAAGACCAAATACTGTTGGTAGAAGACTAGATATTGCTGAAAAAGACTAGATATTGCTGGCAGAAGACCAAATACTGTTGGTAGAAGACTAGATATTGCTGAAAAAGACTAGATATTGCTGGCAGAAGACTATGTATTGCTAGTGAAAGACTAGATATTGCAAATGAAGCACGTCCTTGTTACAGAAAACTACACACCACTACTAAAAAACGAAATACTGTTAGCAGAAGACTTAATTTTACTGTCAGAAGATTAAATTCTGTTGTCAGAAGACTATGTATTGCTAGTGAAAGACTAGATATTGCAAATGAAGCACGTCCTTGTTACAGAAAACTACACACCACTACTAAAAAACGAAATACTGTTAGCAGAAGACTTAATTTTACTGTCAGAAGATTAAATTCTGTTGTCAGAAGACTAGATATTACCAATGGTGCAAATCCTTCTCATAGAACACAACATAGTCTCACCAGAAAACGAAATGCTGTTGGTAGAAGACTAGATATTACTGAAAAAGTCTAGATATTGCTGACAGAAGACTAGATATTGCTGAAAAAGACAAGGTTTTGCTGAAATAGACTAGATATTGCTGACAGAAGACTAAGTATTGCTAGTAAAAGACTCATATTAAAAATACGGGACAAGCAAGCCTAGAGTTAAAACATCAGGTATAGATTTTAGGTTATCTTTAGTTATTACATGGTCCAAGCAGGTCGTAATCTTTTCTAGTAATATATAGCGCTCTGAAAGCAGTAAGTAGTCTTATGGAAGCAGTATCTCGTCTTTCCAAACAGTTTGTAATTGTTTGTTAGCACTATCTAGTCTTCTCCAAGCAGATTATAATCTTTTCCACCAGTATCTAGCATTTTGGTAGAAGTAGGTACCTTTTCTGGAGATCAGATCTCTTCTTTCCAAGTAGTTATTAGTCTTTTCCAGTAGTATTTAGCATTCTGGCAGCATTAGGTGGCATTCTGACATGCATATCTCTTCTTTCCAAGCAGTTATTAGTCTTTTCCAGCAGTATCTAACACTCTGGAAGCAGTAGATAACTTTTCGGAAAGCATATCTCTTTTCCAAACAATTATTAAAGTCTTTGAAAGCAATAAGTAGTCTTGGAAGCATTATTCCAAGTAAGTCAAAACCTTTAACAGCAATGTTTAGCGTTCTGGAAGCAATAGGTATTATTTTGAAAACAGTATCTAGTCTTTTCCAAGTAAGTTGTGATCTTTTTCTGCAATATCTAACATTTTAGAAGCAGTAGGTAACTTTTTGAACTACTATTTCCTCTTTCCAAGCAGTTTTTAGACTTTTACTACCAGTATTTAATCTTCCGATAGCAATAATTAGTCTTTTGCCAACAGCATATGCATTTAGTCGAAACTTTAAAGTGATTTTTCGGTAAGTTTTACACTTTTCTGCATTTGTAACGGCTTATTTGAGTGATTTCCCGCCGATTAAAAAAAAAAGATCAATTTTTAATGATGATTCTTGAATTAAACCTTAATTTATGTGTATTATTAACCTACCTTAAATCGATTTTCGCCTATTGGAGGCTCAGCAAAAGGAATTGATCGAAAACTAACAAAATCATTTCCATTTATATCTTGAAAAACTTGCCCTTTTAATTTCCCATCGCTAATTTCCACGATTGGGTTATTTCCAAAAGCCGATTTAACTAATAAAACGTAAATCGAAAAATTTACGAACGCCATCTCATCCTTTTTGTCTCCGATATAAAATTAAAGTTTCATTTATACACGTAACCCATTTCCGGTGTGATGGTTAATTACGGAAAAGGATTTTAGAAAAAAAATTTAGGTAATCATATGAAATTATCTAAATCGGTTTAAAATGACTTATAAATTACGCGAATGAGATTTTAACCGAAATAATAAGTGGGAATTAAAGGAATGTTGCTAAATGTTATAGTTTAAAGAATAATAATAAACTTACTTGTAATAAACGTCCTCCAAATTCGAATTGCGTGTTAAATCTCGATTCAAACCTACAAATAAAACATTATTTCAAAAAGTGAGGTTAAGCTTATTTTTTTTTTGACACTTCTTCGTTGACAATCAGAATAACCAACCCAAAAAAATTAATTATTTTTAATATTTAAATTAATTAATCTTTAGATCCTTTTTATTTAATTATTACAACACAATTAACAATAAATCGGCAACAAATAACTAAATTAAAAACAGGCGATTGTTATTATTTTCAATTCTATTAAATATTCGAGAATGAGACAAAAAAAAATCAAACTAAAAACACAATTAAAACCTAACAATAATTAAAAATGTTTAAATTTGGTGTTATTCGTGATAATTGCAACAATTTCAATATCGATTTAATAATTATCTGATTATGGAGTTGATACTTTTCTTATTTTGTACTGATTATAAAAGTTGAATATCTTTTTTAATAACAATTAAATAAGTTGGAATTAAAGAAATGTTGCTAAATGTTATAGTTTAAAGAATAATAATAAACTCACTTGTAATAAACGTCCTCCAAATTCGAATTGCGTGTTAATCTCGATTCAAATCTACAAATAAAATATTATTTCAAAAAGTGAGGTTAAGCTTACTTTTTTTTGACACTTCTTTGTTGACAATCAGAATAACCAACCCAAAAAAATTAATTATTTTTAATATTTAAATTAATTAATTTTTAGATCCTTTTTATTTAATTATTACAACACAATTAACAATAAATCGGCAACAAATAACTAAATTAAAAACTGGCGATTATTATTATTTTAAATTCTATTAATTATTCGAGAATAAGACCAAAAAAAAATCGAACTAAAAACACAATTACAACCTAACAATAATTAAAAATGCTTAAATTTGGTGTTATTCGTGATAATTGCAACAATTCCAATATCGATTTAATAATTATCTGATTATGGAGTTGATACTTTTCTTATTTTGTACTGATTATAAAAGTTGAATATCTTTTTTAATAACAATTAAATAAGTTGGAATTAAAGAAATGTTGCTAAATGTTATAGTTTAAAGAATAATAATAAACTTACTTGNTCTCATAGAACACTACACAGTACCGCCAGAAGACGAAATACTGTTGGTAGAAGACTAGATATTGCTGAAAAAGACTAGATATTGCTGGCAGAAGAACAAATTCTGTTGTTAGAAGACTAGATATTAACAATGGTGCAAATCCTTCTCATAGAACACTACACAGTATCGCCAGAAGAAGAAATACTGTTGGTAGAAGACTAGATATTACTGAAAAAGACTAGATATTGCTGACAGAAGACTAAGTATTGCTAGTGAAAGACTAGATATAGAAAATGAAGCACATCTTTCTTACAGAAGACTACACACTACTACTAAACAATGAAATACTGTTACTAGAAGACTTCATTTTGCTGTCAAAAGATCAAATTCTGTTGTCAGAAGACTAGATATTACCAATGGTGAACATCCTTCTCATAGAACACTACACAGAACACTACAAGACGAAATATTGTTGGTAGAAGACTAGATATTGCTGAAAAAGACTAAATATTGCTGACAGAAGACTAAGTATTGCTAGTAAAAGACTAGATGTATGTATGTATGCGATAGTGGGAGTACGTAATTTTAAGCGCGCACTTAGGCCCCAGTGCGCCTTGTACATTAATACAACTCATATTAAAAATACGAGACAAGCAAGCTTAGGGGTAAAGCATCAGGTATAGATTTTAGGTTATCTTTAGTTATTAGATGGTCCAAGCAGGTCGTAATCTTTTCTAGTAATATATAGCGCTCTGAAAGCAGTAAGTAGTCTTATGGAAGCAGTATCTCGTCTTTCCAAACAGTTTGTAATTGTTTGTTAGCATTATCTAGTCTTTTCCAAGCAGATTATAATCTTTTCCACCAGTATCCAGCATTTTGGTAGAAGTAGGTATCTTTTCTGGAAATCAGATCTCTTCTTTCCAAGTAGTTATTAGTCTTTTCCAGTAGTATTTAGCATTCTGGCAGCATTAGGTAGCTTTTTGGAAAGCATACCTCTTTTCCAAACAATTATTAAAGTCTTTGAAAGCAATAAGTAGTCTTGGAAGCAGTATTCCAAGTAAGTCAAAACCTTGAACAGCAATGTTTAGCGTTCTGGAAGCAATAGGTATTATTTTGAAAACAGTATCTAGTCTTTTCCAAGTAAGTTGTGGTCTTTTTCTGCAATATCTAGCATTTTAGAAGCAGTAGGTAACTTTTTGAAATACTATTTCCTCTTTCCAAGCAGTTTTTAGACTTTTACTACCAGTATTTAATCTTCCGATAGCAATAATTAGTCTTTTGCCAACAGCATATGCATTTAGTCGAAACTTTAAAGTGATTTTTCGGTAAGTTTTACACTTTTCTGCATTTGTAACGGCTTATTTGAGTGATTTCCCGCCGATTAAAAAAAAAAGATCAATTTTTAATGATGATTCTTGAATTAAACCTTAATTTATGTATATTATTAACCTACCTTAAATCGATTTTCGCCTATTGGAGGCTCAGCAAAGGGAATTGATCGAAAACTAACAAAATCATTTCCATTTATATCTTGAAAAACTTGCCCTTTTAATTTCCCATCGCTAATTTCCACGATTGGGTTATTTCCAAAAGCCGATTTAACTAATAAAACGTAAATCGAAAAATTTACGAACGCCATCTCATCCTTTTTGTCTCCGATATAAAATTAAAGTTTCATTTATACACGTAACCCATTTCCGGTGTGATGGTTAATTACGGAAAAGGATTTTAGAAAAAAAATTTAGGTAATCATATGAAATTATCTAAATCGGTTTAAAATGACTTATAAATTACGCGAATGAGATTTTAACCGAAATAATAAGTGGGAATTAAAGGAATGTTGCTAAATGTTATAGTTTAAAGAATAATAATAAACTTACTTGTAATAAACGTCCTCCAAATTCGAATTGCGTGTTAAATCTCGATTCAAACCTACAAATAAAACATTATTTCAAAAAGTGAGGTTAAGCTTATTTTTTTTTTGACACTTCTTCGTTGACAATCAGAATAACCAACCCAAAAAAATTAATTATTTTTAATATTTAAATTAATTAATCTTTAGATCCTTTTTATTTAATTATTACAACACAATTAACAATAAATCGGCAACAAATAACTAAATTAAAAACTGGCGATTATTATTATTTTAAATTCTATTAATTATTCGAGAATGAGACAAAAAAAAATCAAACTACAAACACAATTAAAACCTAACAATAATTAAAAACGTTTAAATTTGGTGTTATTCGTGATAATTGCAACAATTTCAATATCGATTTAATAATTATCTGATTATGGAGTTGATACTTTTCTTATTTTGTATTGATTATAAAAGTTGCATATCTTTTTTAATAACAATTAAATAAGTTGGAATTAAAGAAATGTTGCTAAATGTTATAGTAAATAGAATAATAATAAACTTACTTGTAATAAACGTCCTCCAAATTCGAATTGCGTGTTAAATCTCGATTCAAACCTGCAAATAAAATATTATTTCAAAAAGTGAGGTTAAGC
This sequence comes from Onthophagus taurus, assembly GCF_000648695.1. Lineage (NCBI taxonomy): Eukaryota > Metazoa > Arthropoda > Insecta > Coleoptera > Scarabaeidae > Onthophagus > Onthophagus taurus. The sequence goes on from NW_019280676.1 coordinate 49,445, forward strand.
TTACTTTTTTTTTGACACTTCTTCGTTGACAATCAGAATAACCAACCCAAAAAAATTAATTATTTTTAATATTTAAATTAATTAATCTTTAGATCCTTTTTATTTAATTATTACAACACAATTAACAATAAATCGGCAACAAATAACTAAATTAAAAACTGGCGATTATTATTATTTTAAATTCTATTAATTATTCGAGAATGAGACCAAAAAAAATCAAACTAAAAACACAATTAAAACCTAACAATAATTAAAAATGTTTAAATTTGGTGTTATTCGTGATAATTGCAACAATTTCAATATCGATTTGATAGTTATCTGATTATGGAGTTGATACTTTTCTTATTTTGTACTGATTGTAAAAGTTGAATATCTTTTTTAATAACAATTAAAGAAGTTGGAATTAAAGAAATGTTGCTAAATGTTATAGTTTAAAGAATAATAATAAACTTACTTGTAATAAACGTCCTCCAAATCCGAATTGCGTGTTAATCTCGATTCAAATCTACAAATAAAATATTATTTCAAAAAATGAGGTTAAGCTTACTTTTTTTTGACACTTCTTCCTTGACAATCAGAATAACCAACCCAAAAAAATTAATTATTTTTAATATTTAAATTAATTAATTTTTAGATCCTTTTTATTTAATTATTACAACACAATTAACAATAAATCGGCAACAAATAACTAAATTAAAAACTGGCGATTATTATTATTTTAAATTCTATTAATTATTCGAGAATGAGACCAAAAAAAATCAAACTAAAAACACAATTAAAACCTAACAATAATTAAAAACGTTTAAATTTGGTGTTATTCGTGATAATTGCAACAATTTCAATATCGTTTTGATAATTATCTGATTATGGAGTTGATACTTTTCTTATTTTGTACTGATTATAAAAGTTGAATATCTTTTAATAACAATTAAAATGATTAAGTTGGAAGATCTTTGCATATTTTTGCAGCCATTTCAACCAAAGGTTCCAATTCTTTCCGACTAACCAACTCAAACTCAGTCACAAAATAATAAAAATGTTTATAACACGTGTTTACGTGAGCCTCTGCAGCGATCGAAACGACGTTTTGAAAATGATGGATATAAACGTGGACGAAAACGCGATGTAACCTCGCTAAAATCTTACTACAAAGTGATTGAAAGCTTTTAGGGAAAGGCATATCAGAGGTGCACGGAAATAAAGCTTGATTATTGATTTGGGCCTCAATCCAATCCATTAAATGGCAAACATAATCTTTTGCAGGTAAAGGAGTCGGCTTTTTAAATCTAAAAAATCGTCAAAAAACATTTTTTTTAACCCCCATATAATAAATTAGCTCACTTATCACCATCAGCCCAAAGATACTCAAATCGAGCCCCACCGGTCATCGTGGGACAAGTCTCTTCTGTACAATACTCGGAAATTGTGCCATAAATTAAATTGATTCGATTAAAAAAATCAACAACATGAACTGCGATCCAATCGTTTAAATCTTCCCCAGGTGGTAATTTTACAGCCGTACGTAAATTTATACCCGAATTTAAACTGGCACAAGCTTGTTTATGTAAACTATAACGAATCGTACCGTGAGCGAATCGCTTCTTTGGCCTAAAAGTCTAAAATAAAGCGGATTTAATCCCCAACCTAACCTCACTTTATAATCACTCATGATTTAGGGAAATTACAACGTTATTTACCTTGCCCTTTTGAAAAAACTCGAAGAATCCGTTTAAAGCCATGACTAGAATCGACTTATCGAATTATTTAGAACCGGCAAATAATTATTTCATAAAAAAAATTAGTAAACGTCAAATTGAGAGGATAAATAATTTGACGTTTGGTGATGACAACATTACGCAACGAAATTTCCCTAATATTGTTAATTTAATAATAATAAATGAAATTTATTTAAATTAAATTTATTATTAATTCATTAAGTTTGTTTTAAATCGTAAATAGAAATGAATCGTTTTAATTTTTAGGTGTAAATTGTAACCAAACCGTTTTAGGTTGGTATTAATTTGCTCTTTTTAGAAAGAATCGCAACCAACCAAAAATGGCGGCATTGTTTGCGTTGTTTGTGCAATATTTTGCATTCGCGCAAAAATCCGAATCGATTTCGAATTAAACGAGCGAACTATCAAACGAAACGGGGCGATTTCGACGTCGACTGAGTCGATCTCGTTAAAATGCGTCGAGTTTATCTTATAAATCGGGCGAAATAAGTGCATTAGTGCGTTAGTTTGTGCAGGTGTCGCGAGAGAGGTTATTTTTTTTTCTTTCACTCTTTCTACGCCCCCAAGGAAGTGAAAGTGTAAGAAATCAATCGATCCCCTATAATGCCGAAACGATGGAAACGAAACTTTGTCGAATTTGCGGGAAATTAACTGATAACCACTCGGATATTTTCAAAACTGAAGGTTTAAAGGTTAAATTAGAAACATGTTTACCCATAGTGGTGAGTTTTAATCGTTAAGTAGTGATTTTCATTGATTAAATTAGTTTATAAAAAAAAATTTGTTATAAATTAAGAAACGTCAAAAAATGACGTTTCACATAACCTCAAATTTTCGTGAATTATAATGTCACTTAAAAATCGACATTTTTTTATAATCGACGGGACTCGATAAAGTAACGACTCGAGTAAGTCGTTACAAATAAAAAAAAAAGTGTAAAACTTACCGAAAAATCATTTTAAAGTTTCGACGTGACGTCACTTTTTGAGGTTATGTTAAACCCGACACTTTCTAGGTCTAGTTTCTAGTCTAGAACTAACACTAGACCTAGAACTATAAAGTTTCGGGTTTAGCCATGCGTTTTTAGACGTCATTTGATGTCTTGGACCAAGTCTACAGTAATTAAATGAGAAATTGTTGATTCTCACTTTTGCCGAGGTCGCTTGCGGCCGAGGCAGTGGTTGTGTAACAAATCCAACATTAAGTTAGTGAATATTATTAGCTCTAGCGCCTCGCCCGCAAGCGACCTCGGCAATATTAGACGGTATCGTGCTTTTAATGTCTTGGAAAGTGAACCAAGTGTACAGTCATTGAATGAGAAATCGTTTATCCTCACTCTGCCGAGGTCGCTTGCGGGCGAGGCAGTGGTTATGTAACTATATCAACATAAAGCTGGTGTATATTATTAGTTCTAGCGCCTCGCCCGCAAGCGACCTCGGCAATATTAGATAGAATCGTTCTTTTAGTGTGTTGGAAAATGAACCAAGTGTACAGTGTGTTAATTAATTATCGTAAACGACGTCATCATTGCAAGTATGCAACCAATATCACACTGAATATATTTGAATACGCAAATCGCGTATTGCACACCACTACTGTGATATTGGTTGCATACTTGCAATGATGACGTCGGGTACGATAATTAATTAACATACTGTACACCAATTGAATAAGAAATAATTTATCCTCACTCTGCCGAGGTCGCTTGCGGACGAGGCAGTGGTTATGTAACTATAGCAACATAAAACTGGTTTATACTATTGGTTTTAGCGCCTCGCCCGCAAACAACCTCGGCGAAGTGGAGAGAAAGGTCCACTTATTTAAGTAATGTACGTTTGATTTATTTGTCAAGACATGAAATGAACGATGCTATCTAATATCGCCGAGGCCGCTTTCGGGTGAGGCGCTAGAGCCAATAGTATACAGGGTGCGTTATTAGTATCCCGGCGGACGATAGTTGCTAAACCGTTTGAGAAAGAAAAAAATATTTTCTGCAAAAGTTGTTTAACTCACCACTTTCTATTACGTAAAATTATTTTCACCTATACAGGATGTTCCATTTAGGCGTAACGGAGAGTATGTAGATTTTTTTAAATGGAACATCCTGTATATCTTATCGTATTATGAATAGAATTAAATTTGTTTATACAACCGTATATGTTACTAACTCATAGCGTTCATAGTTCCTGAGATATTCGATTGTTTTTCCAAAATGTGTCCATTGCAGGATCTTTTTAAAACTTATGTAAAACAGACATTTTTTCCAATTTTTCCTTGAAATTATGTCAGATAATGGTCAAAGCCAGTAGGTAAATGATAGTATTCAAAGATATCAGATACACTATACAGGGTGTTTATAAAGCTTAGTTACTTTTGATGTTTTTCAAATGGCTTTTTTTTCAGTTTTTTAAATGGAATATCCTGTACGTTGTGTGCTACTTGAATTGCTCATCAAGTCCCCTTTAATTAATGATAAGTATGTCATATGTCTAACATTCAAGTGTCAGAATGTAATATAGGTAGTCTCCAAAGATCTGATAGTTGCTAAATATACTAAAATATCCCACCTGCCAAATAGAATGATCAGATTTACAACTCGACTTTATTCCTGTGAAGATATTTGGGTAATACAATTTCTAACTCGATTTATTTTCTAATGCCTCACGAGACCTTACAGGCGTATTATACACCTCATTTTTGATTTTGTCCCATAAAAAAGAATCTAAAGGTGTGAGGTCAGGTAACCTGGAATGTTTTAACCAAAATAAAGTAAACAATCTTATTTATAATGTACAATGGACATTGTACATTGTAAGTTACTATCAGCTACAGAACATTTAGTGTAAAAGAACAAAAAAATAAAGAAAAAAAAATGAAAGATCAAAAATAATTGCATTAAAGTTAATTGTTTGATCGCGTTTTTCTTTTAAAACTAATTTAATACAACTGTTGAAAAACACACCATTATTAAACAAGAACCACTGACTAAAGCATAGCAGTAATCATTCCTCGATAAATAGCAAATCAAGAGGGACATAGCGTAGTTTATATTATTAACCTAGCTGCTATGAGTCAATACATTTTCCGAAACTACTAAAACGTTAAAAAATAGCGAAAATAATTTTTTTTTCAAAAATTATAAGCGATCGTGAAAATTTTTTCAAGTAAAAGTTATGTGAAATTATGGTGTCTACCCAACTGAAGAAAAAAAATTTATAGATTTAAAGAAATAGCGAAATTAGTACTCACATCCGGTATAACCGGAAGTACAAAGACACTGATTTCATGTCGTAATAATCCGTTTTAACGGCCTAATTATGCATTCCAAATGGTTTTCTTATATCACTAATAATACAAAAAAATATGGGGGTGAGCCACTTCTGAGGGACACCCGGTATAGAATATATTGGATCTAGCAGGGTTCGACTGATTTAAATCATGATTTTAATCAAATGATTTATTTATTTTAATCAATGATTTAAATCAAAAACAAAACTGAAAATTAAAGTGCACTTTACTACAAAATTAAAAAAACATTTAATACAAAAATTAAGATTCATTGTAATACTTATACAGGGTTCCCCATAATAGACTACCCATTTTATTTTATTAATAAATTCCCTATGAGATAACTAAATAAGTTTTTCTCTGTGGGAATATCTTCTGTAGTCTTTGGGATTTAAGTTAATTATTAATCAAGTAGTCGCCTGTCACAAATAAGTTTTAAATTATTAATTATTATTATCGAGATAATATTCGATATTATTTTTAGTTTCGTCATTTTTTTTCAACATCTGTTTGAACTTTCATGGATTACTCAGTCCAACAACGTGTGTTTTGTGTAGAAACTTACATTAGAAGCAATTCGATAGAAGAAGTTAGGCGTGCANGTTAACTTTTCGAAATTTGGAACCACCATAACTTCATTTTTTTAAATGGCACCCCCCATATTTTATTACTTAGTCGTCTTCGGCGTCTCATTTTACATCTTTTATACTCCATATGTCCTATGCCTAATATTAATAGTTTGAGAAATAATTAGGGTTTTTTGAAAAATGCTCACATATCATATCGATATATATGTGTGCATTTTGTGAATTTTCAAATTTTTATTTTGGCCAGAATCCTGTATAGTTCTAATGGACTGGTCGTCGTGGATGATCCTGTATTAGTTTAATGTTGGTATTGTTAACACAACCACTGCCTCGGCCGCAAGCGACCTCGGCAGAGTGAGGATGGACGATTTCTCATTTAATTGCTGTACACTTGGTCCAAGACATTAAATGACGTCTAAAAACGCATGGCTAAAGCCGAAACTTAGTTAGTTCTAGCTTTAATTGTTATTCAATGCTAGATTGTTGCATATTTTTATTGAAATAAATTTAAAAATTAAAAAAAAACATTAAAAAAGTAATTCTGACATTATCGTCTGTCATTAAATTATTTTTTTATGCCAAAACACCTAATTTACAAAATCACTAAAATCTTAATATTCTAACACTGTCAATGTCAAACGTCAAAGTTGATATTATGTCACATAAAAATTAGTTCAATTTGATACCAACCTAAATCATTTCTATTAACGTCAAATTTGACATTAAAACTTAATTAAATTTAAATCAATTAAAATTAAGTTACATTCTTAATCCGTAATAAATTGGCATTGAAACATAAACGGCGAACGGTGTTTCGGTAAGTTTTTGATCCGGAATCTCATAAAAACAGATTACACTATCACTAAACCTAGAACTAGAATCATTCCGGTTTAGCCATCTTGAGAGATGTGCGGCTAAACCCAAATTGTAGTGGCAATGATAGGCAGCGCTAGTTAGCATAAGATATTATTTAGTAATAAAGAATACATCACGAAAGAACACCATGAAGTTGTCCATTTGTCTATTATACAGGTTGTGTCAAATGTCTGGAATATAGCCAATAACTTCGCCATTAGTGCTTTTAAAGAAAAATGTTTCAAATACAAGTTTCTTTATTAACCTTGGCGCATTTTTCGGCGTTATTAACATATGCATCCCATTTAAAATAACAATGTTGGTTGCCATAGCAACGAAACAAAGAACAATGTAAACAAGCAAGTATCGCCAAAAAATGCGCCACAATTAATAAAGAATTTTTTATTTGAAACATTTTTCTTTAAAATCACAAATGGCGAAGTTATTGGCTATGTTCCAGACATTTGACACACCTGTATGATAACTACCTTCAGGTATAAAATGTCAACCTCAATTTTGACATATTTGTAGTCGTCGTGAAAAATCCTTTAAAAAGAGCCCAAACATGATACGTTTAATTCCAATATTACTTGAGATATAAGCAACTTCCGGTTTGAAATGTCGATGTCATTTTGAAATAGTTAATTTTTATAAGAAGTCTTAAAATTTGTCACAAAAATAAAAATATAATAAAAAAATCAGAAATTGAAGTTGGTATTGATATTTAAAAATTAAATTGCTATCTTCATTATTGCTAACTTCCGGTTTAATGTTTTTTATTCCAACTTTTTTGTTTTTTGAGATAAATGCATAATGTTTGAACACATTTTAAAGGTTTTTTAATAAAGAATACATCACGAAAGAACACCATGAAGTTGTCAATTTGTCTATTTTATGATAACTAACTTCAGGTGTGAAATGTCAACCTCAATTTTGACATATTTGTAATCTTTATTAAAAATCTTTTAAGGTGAGTACAAACACGACATATTTATCTTCAATATTAACGAAGTTATGGTCTACTTCCGGTTAGAAATGTCAACGTCAATTTTGACATATTTGTAATCGTCGTGAAAAATCCTTTAAAATGAGCCCAAACATGATACGTTTAATTCCAATATTACTCGAGATATAAGCAACTTCCGGTTTGAAATGTCAATGTCATTTTGACATATTCTTAATTTTTATAAAATGTCTTAATATTTGTCACAAAAACAAAAATATAATAAAAAAAAAAAAAAATTAAGGTTGGTATTAATATTTAAAAATTAAATTGCTATCTTCATTGTTGCTAACTTCGGGTTTAATGTTTTTTATTCTAACTTTTTTGTTTTTTGAGATAAGTGCGTCATGTTTGGACTCATTTTAAAGGTTTTTTAATGAAGATGACAAATATGTCAAAATTGACGTTGACGTTTCAAACCGGAAGTGATTGTATTTCCATTAATATTAATGTTAAATATGTCGAGTTTGGACTCATTTTAAAGGATTTTTTATGAAGTTGACAAATACGTCAAAATTAAAAGATGAAAGATCGAAGTTTTTGGTTTTTTGAGATTTTTGAAAATATATTATAAAAAATTCAGAAATTAAGGTTGGTATTAATATTCAAAAATTGAATAGCTATCTTCATTGTTGCTAACTTCAGGTTTAATGTTTTTTTATTCTAACTTTTTTGTTTTTTGAGATAAATGCATCATGTTTGGACGCATTTTAAAGGTTTTTTAACATAGAATGTATCACGAAAGAACACCATGAAGTTGTCAACTTGTCTATTATATGATAACTAACTTCAGGTGTAAAATGTCAACCTCAATTTTGACATATTTGTAATCTTCATTCAAAATCCTTTAAATTGAGTATAAACACGACATATTTATCTTCAATATTAATGAAGTTATGGCCAACTTCCGGTTAGAAATGTCAACGTCAATTTTGACATATTCTTAATTTTTATAAAATGTCTTAAAATTTGTCACAAAAACAAAAATGTAATAAAAAAAATCAGAAATTAAGGTTGGTATTAATATTTTAAAAATTAAATTGCTAACTTCCGGTTTAATGTTTTTTTATTCTAACTTTTTTGTTTTTTGAGATAAATGCATCATGTTTGGACTCATTTTAAAGGTTATTTTATAAAGATTACGAATATGATAATAAAATTAAAGTTGACATTAACACCTGAAACTTTCTAATCTTTTGGGTCATATCCCATTGATGTTTAAGCCAAATAATAATTCTAAAATTTTTCCATTTTCGTTTTAGATATCAAAATACAGCCTCCTACCAGACACGATATGCAAGACATGCGTGGAAAACGTAGAATCATTCTACGACTTCATAAAAAATTGCTTACAAAGTATAATAATATTAGAAACTCAATTCGACATTCACGATTCTTGCTTAAAAAGCAAGCGGAAATCCGAAAAAGGTATCTCCGTTGGTTTAACAAACTCAATCGACGTTTCGATTCAAACGGAACCTGAATCTCTCGCCTCGGAACAATTTTCCCAAATCTCTCAAACAATCCAAGCGGCCGAAAGAACCTTGGACGATAACAAAATCCAAAACGAATCTAAAAATTTGGTGAATTACGAGATTTCCGACGATTCTAACCCGGCGTATTCGTCTCCGAGTCATAACAACCTCGATTTCCTCCACAGCTTTTTGATCAACAAACAATACTTTGACAATCACGAGAACAAATTGGTTAACGAGATAACCGAGAAATTAAACGGCAAGAGGAAATGCGACGAAATCCAACCGTATCGGGCTAAAATTTTTAAATACGACGTTAATAATCGTAGGAAAAGTCGCGTTCCGAAAAGAATCGAAGTCCAAAGTTTCGAAGAAAGTTATTCGAGCGGGTGGAACGAGCGAAATGGTGAACATGAAATCACCGATAAGGTAATTAGTTTTTAAAAATAATTTTTGGGGTTAATCGATGTGTTTTAGGACGCTTTTTTGGTGAAGTTACCCCAAATTTGTTTGTTATGCGAACAACAATTTGAAAATGCTTCGCTTTTGGCAACTCACGTTTTTGATACTCATGGAATTGATATGGCGCAAGTTATTGGGGGCGAAACCACGGTTGAAAGGAAGAAGAAATTGCCGGATTTAGTGAAAATAGCCGATTTGAAAAGTAATAAAAGTGATTTAAAAGGTTTGTTTAAAAAAAATAAATAATTAAGTGAGGTTATGTTGGATTATGTCATTTAAAATGTCACATATTTTAACAGTAATTGAAAAATTGCATAAATATGGCGATTTACTCTTAGCAACACAGTTGGTAACGAAAATTTTTGAAGCTCCGCCCATTTCTGTGACGTCAAGGCTTAGGTCGTCTATTTTTGACATGTTAATCCAATATAACTTCACTTTTCGTAGCGAATATATGGTAAAATTTAATTTGCCCTGTAGTAATAGGTATATAGAGTTGTACATAGGTTTTAAAGATATAGGGGTGCCTCAGGAATATTTACACGAGTTATTTAATTGCGCAAAAAGAGTTATTATTAGAATTATTTTGAATGAATTATGGCATAAAACATTTTAAACCAATGACAGCAAGATACTTACTAATACGAATACCCAAAGAAATAGTACATTAATATAAAAATAGTATAAATGAGCAGTTTGAAGAATTTATAAGTAAAAAATCGATAGTTTTTACAGACTCCTTAAGTGCAATTATCAAAACTGCGAATGTGGGCAATATAGGGATCTAACTCATATATTTTTTGCATGTAATAGAATTGAACCAGCTAGAGTTAACAAATTAATTATAAAAAGCATAAATTTATTTTTTTAAATAAAGTTTAAACGTCAATGTGACACAAATTCAATGTTACCAACTGTAACCAACTTCACAACAATTTGTCAAAATTTTATGAAACGTCATATTTTTCTTTACGAAAATTAATTAATTTATGCTTTAAGCTAAGTTTCCACATGCACGGATTACTGGCGCCAGTTTAGTGGCGCCAGAAGTTGTTTCCACATAAATGTTATAATTGTGTACTGTCACAGTAATAAAAATAGCGTTATGCAAAAATGACTTACTTCTACCGCGAGTAAACACGCCAACAAAGTTGTCATTTAATGACGTTTGAAGAAAAATACTGTTACTGGCGCCAAAAAGTAGAAATAGCGTCAACTTTATTGGCGCTATGATTACTGGCGCCAATTTATTGGCGCCAGTGGTTTTTTGCTATTTCCACATGCAAATGAACTGGCGCCAGTAATCCATGCATGTGGAAACTTAGTTTTAATCATAGGAAAAAAAGAATTTGTTTAGGTTTTTTTAACGTCAAACTTTTAGAAAGCCCTAAAAAATCAACTAAAAAATTAAATTAAATCGACCATGGTAACACCGTGGATAAATCACCATGGCAACGGCATGTTAAAAGCCTATTCACAACATTTACGTACATTTTTCTACCGATGTAATAAGAAATAAAACTAAAACTAGACTTTTTTTTTAATGAAACGTCAAAAAATGACACTTGATAAAGACGCATAGGAAATAGCGCCACCTGCCGAAAAAAGCCTTAAATATACGTTTGTAACTATCTTCTCATATCAAATATTTTAATCTAATTTTATTTAGAACTACGATAAACATGAATTACTATTTGATTTTCTTTATAACATAAAACGAGTACGAGTAATTAAAATGAGCTTCTATGACGCAAATTCCTTTTTAGTTTTAAATCTAAAACTGAGTAAGTTAAAGAATTTTTTTTTTAATGAAACGTCAAAGAAATGTCATTTGAAAAAGTGAGGTTAGGTTGCGTTGGAAAAGTGTGATTAAAAATCCTCAACATCATTTTCTAGTCCAGCTTTAAACTGACACGGCCGTTGGAATAAGAAATAAAACTAAAACTAGAAACTTGTCTTTGACTCACGACATAACCTCAAAATATCTGTTTTCACACACAAGGCAATTTTGAATTTGACGGTTACGTTATTGATCATTCGACAGTTTCATTTTATTTTATTTATAATTATATTATTATTTATATTATTACTTTTGTTAAATTATATTTTATAATAAATACACTCATAACTTCAATGTTAATTTGTATGTTTAGTGTTGACGATAACAAACGAAAATAAATACACTAATAAGTAATAAAATAAATAATAATAATTATTAATTTAAATTTACCGCTAAAATATCTAGTGATATTTTCTGGTGATATTTCTTAGTATAAATTTAACTTTCGGATTCACTCCTCCTGGTTAAAAACAGACTAGTTTTTTTTTAATGAAACGTCAAAAAATGACATTTGATAAAGACGCATAAGAGATAGCGCCATCTGTTGCAAAAAGGCTAAAAATATACGTTGGTAACTATCTTCTCATCATGTCAAATATTTTAACCTAATTTAGAACCACTATACACACAAATTACTATTTGATTTTCTTTATAACGTAAAACGTGTACGAGTGATTAAAACGAGCTTCTATGACGCAAATTTCTTTTTAGTTTTAAATCTAAAACTGAGTGAGGCCCGGTATATTCATCTGCCAGTAAACTGTTAAGTAACTACTTGTCGGTTGTATTTACTGGTAAGATTAAATTCAAGTCCAACCCAACCCAACGTTTTCAAAACAAATAATACAACATACCATCTCCCTCGTGAAACAAAAGTATATGGTCAATGCGTGCATACGACAAGGACAGATAACAACATAAACATTTAAACTTAAATTTTCAAAAATGTTTACCCCTAACCTATCATTCAAAGACAAGGAAGAAAGATTGTTGAATTTTTTTTTTATAATTAAAAATTGAAAATTATTGCAAAATAGATGATAAAATAGTAAACTGTAAATTTTTAAAATAATCAAGAAATGGTCTACGAGAATTATTTTCTACATTTTCGTTAATTTCAATATTCTTAACATCGTAATCTTCATCTTGGTTAGGTATTTCATCTTTATGTGAGGCAATGTTGTGAAGGATAGCTGTCGCTACTACAATTTGTTGAGCTAACTGCAGATTATAACGAACTCCAGAAGATAATTAGATATTATTTTATTAGTTATTATTATTCAAGCGAAAATGATTAAAAAATTCTACATAAACCATAGCGGTGAAATGATTAGAATGTTCAAATCTATTTCGAGTATTATATTGACGACGCTCCGTACAATATTTTCAATAATATTAATTTCTTCTATAAGAATATCGTCAATAATGTCTTCTTACATTTTATCACATTTTATTTAAAAAAAAAACAGACAAATCAACCAAAACCAACATGACAACCTATTTGTTTATACGTCAGATTTAATTTAATCTGACGTATAAATCTTTACTGATAAGAATTTGCCGCAAGTAAATTAACCCTCTCATTAACGGACAGATTAACTTTACCAGGAGGTGAATATACAATTATTCTTATAAGTAAGTCTTATTCTGTCAAGTAACACTAACAGACACTTTACTTGGAGATGAATATACCGGGCCTGAGTTAAATAAAGTTTTTTAATGAAACGTCAAAAAAATGTCGCATTTGTAAGAATGAACATTTCGTGTTCGCGGGGGCGGCCGATGTCTTCGAAAACGGCCGTGTTAGCATAAAACTCTGCTGGAAAATGTGTTATTTTTATTTATCTATCTGTTCGTCCCAACCTACGAATAATAACCTCAAAATTTCTAGTTTTAGTTTTATTTCTAACGCAAAATGAGTAGAATACTTTTTTTGAATTAAAACGTCAAAATAGAATGTCATTTGAAAGTGAGGTTAAGTTGTGTTATTAAAATGATGTTAGGAATCTTCCACATCATTTTCTAGTGCCAACACGGCCGTTTTCGAGACCATCCCAGACGCTACAACATTAAGAACCTTCAGTTTTGGGGGCGGCCGACGTCTCCGAAGTCGGCCGAGTTCACTTTTTGTTATAAAGTATATATACAATAATAACAAATTCATTAAAAAAGTTTTAATGTACTTACTCTGCCTTAAAAATTGTGTTTCAGTTTCATTTAATGCGAAAATTGTTTAAAATAATCGTGATAATTTTGATGAAACTTTCTCTTAATGCAACAAGTGGTTTTTAATTAAAGATGTCGGCGCTTGTTCGTAAATCACCATGGTAACGGCAGGGTAGAAAACTTTTAAACACAAAATTATTTTAATCACAAAATTTTCATAGACTTTTTTACCGATGTAACAAGAAATAAAACTAAAATTAGAAATTTTAGGATCGAACCTCAAAATTTCTAGTTTTAGTTTTATTTCTAACGCAAAGTCACTTAAATAATTTTTTTTTAATGAAACGTCAAAAAATGACACTTGATAAAGACGCGTAGGAGATAGCGCCATCTGTCGCTCAAATTTTATTTGAAAAAGTGAGGTTAGGTTGTGTTGGAAAAGTGTGATTAAGAATCCTCAACATCATTTTCGAATACCAACGCGGCCGTTTTCGAAGACATCGGCCGCCCCCGGGCGCTAAAACTGAATTAAATTTCTATTCGCATTTGTAAGAATGGACATTTCATCCCCTCAGGGGGCGGCCGACGTCTTCGAAGTCGACCGAGTTTACTTTTTGTAACTGCTTCAAGCGAGATGGCTTTTTATGAATCGCAAAGATTTTTAATATTAATGAAACGTTAAAAAAATGTCATTTGAAAAAGTGAGGTTAGAAATCATCAACATCACTTTTTAATACAGTTTTAAACCAACACGGCCGTTTTCGAAGACATCGACCGCCCCCGGGCGCTAAAACTAAGTTAAATCTCTATTTGCATTTGTAAGAATGGACATTTCGTGCCCTCAATCTAACCTCACTTTTCCAAGTGACATTTTTGTCGGTTCATTAAATAAAAAAAATTATTTTACTCACTCAGTGCGTCCTCGAAGATTTCCTTTCATATTAACGGTTCATAACCCTAAAATTTCTAGTTTTAGTTTTATATCTAACACAAAATACTTAAATAATTTTTTTTAATGAAACGTCAAAAAATGACACTTGATAAAGACGCGTAGGTGATAGCGCCATCTGTCGCAAAAAGTCTAAAATTGTACGTTTGTAACTATCTTCTCATCATGTCAAATATTTTAACGTAATTTAGTACCACGATAAACACGAATTACTATTTGATTTTCTTTATAACGCAAAACGTGTACGAGTGACTAAAACGAGCTTCAATTTCTTTTTAGTTTTATTTTTAAAATTAAGTGAATTCGAATTTTTTTAAAGAAACGTCAAAAAAATTTTATTTGAAAGAGTGAGGTTAGGTTGTGTTGGAAAAGTGTTATTAAGAATCCTCAACATCATTTTGGAATACTAACACGGCCGTTTTCGAAGACATCGGCCGCCCCTGGGCGCTAAAACATGAAAATCTTGAGTTAAATCTCTTTTTGCATTTGTAAGAATGGAATCAATCTAACCTTACTTCTCCAAGTGACATTTTTTGTCGATTCATTAAAAAAAATAATTTATTTTACTCACTCAGTGCGTCCTCGAAGATTTTCTTTCATATTAGCGGTTCATAACCTTAAAATTTTTAGTTTTAGTTTTATTTCTAACACAAAATCACTTAAATAATTTTTTTTAATGAAACGTCAAAAAATGACACTTGATAAAGACGCGTAGGAGATAGCGCCATCTGTCGCAAAAATTATTCATTAAGGTTAAGTTATTCATTAAGGCATAATTAACTTGAGTGAATTAATAAGGCATTCTCCACGATTATTAAATTTGATTATATAAATTAATTTTTTAAGTAAATTTTTAAATAAAGTTGTAAACAAATTTAATGTTACCAATTTATGGAACCAACTTCACAACAATGTGTCAAAATTAAATGTCAATTTAGTGGTGAACAAAATCTATTACATTTTATTTTTTTTACTTTTAGATTTTGAATACGAAGAATCTCAACAATCGGAGAATCATTTATGCTCGATTTGCTCATTAGCGTTTCCAAATCAACAAGATCTTTACGCCCACATCCAATCGTTGCACGCAAAAGATTCCTCCTCGTTAATTTGTGGGTTATGTTCTAACATTTTTAACTCCCACGCAAATTTAGCGTCTCATATCGAAATTTGCCGCACGAAACATTCGATAGAAACCCGCTACATCTGCACGGTGTGTTCTTTTAATGATGATAACATCAAAACGATCGAGAATCACATCGCCGGGCACGAATCCCTATTGGAATATTGCAAAAAGAACCGCAAAATCTTCGATCCCAACGATTACGTCGAAATTAATAATTATTTTAATAACTCGATTAAAACGTATGTATGTGGGGAATGCAACGAAGATGGAAAGATGGGAAATTTCGATAGTTTTAAGGAATTTAGCGCGCATAGGAGATGTCAACATCAAATATTTCACTGCGATTTATGTAATAAATTTTATGGGAGGAATTCGCATCTTTGGAAACACGTTAATAGGCTCCATAAAGGGCATCCTAGCGTAACTTGTTTGCTTTGTAACAAAACGAGCGCTTCGAAATATCATTTATCGCAACATTTCAATAAAATTCATTCTGCGAAGAATTACGGGAAAAATTTTAACAAAATCGAGGTGAATTCGAGCGACTCAAACGATTTTTTAAAGAAGAAATTCGAAGGATTCGATTTCCAATCGGTTAAACAAAGCTTTTTGAAGCAAGAATTATTGGAGCAACAACAATTGTTAGTGATGAGCGATGATGATGAAGAAAATGAGATAATCGACGATGATTTACCGAAAGAAGTCGATATTTCTAGTAATTTGTATACAAATATAATCACGAATTACACCCCTCCAAAAAATGAGGGCGAATATAAATGCTCGAAATGTTTTCGCGGATTTTTGCGAAAAAATGTATTAAAAAAACATAAAAAAAATTGCCGCCCTAAGAACCAAAAGGATTTATTAACTCGCTGTAAAACGTGTACTAGGATTTTCAAAGATCGACAAAGCCTCGCGAAACATTTAATTAATTACCACACGGATTACGATTGCGAAATTTGCCAACAAAAATTTCAAAGCAAATGCGAGATCGTCTCGCACATCCGATTTTCACACCCTAAGTGTAAACTTTATTGTTATTGCGGAAGCATTTTAAGAAACTCATCGGAATTAAACACCCACAAAAAAGATCACCGAAACTCCTTTATTTGCCACTTTTGCGGGGACAACCTCCCAACTAAAATTAAGCTAAAAATGCACATCTTAAGTTTACACCGAAAAATTTTAAGCTTAAGTTGCGGGATTTGCCTCAAATTATTCGAAACTCAACACATTTTACGCGACCACGTAAGATTAGCCCATAAAGAACGCTTAAAACCTTTAACATCATGCACAGTTTGCGGGAAAAATTACGGATCGAAATGGAAAACTTTCGATCATTTAAATAAATCACACGGAAGGATTTTTAGACCTTGTCGAATTTGCTTAGAAGTTTTTAACAACGAATCGGAACTCCAAAATCATTACGATTTCATTCACAGCGAGTCAAAAAATAAATCAACCGGGAAAAACGAAAACGATAACGAAAATAATGAAGAAATCGATTTAATTTCTGATAAAAAAATCATCGAAATCGATCAAAACGATGCGAATAAAAAGGAAATTGAAGATGATGATGAAGAAGACGTAAAAATGTCGCTGTTGGAGAAACGATTAACATCGGGGAAAAAAACCGTTTCGAATAAAAATAAAAACGATAAGAAGGATGAGGAAATTGCGAAAAGTTATGGGGTCGAAGAGGGGTTTCAAAATACCTCAAAAAGAACGGTTTACGTTAATAGCGATGTCCCGTCGAGGTGCGAAATTTGTTTGAAAACTTGGCCCGCCAAAAAACATCTTTGGCAACATTATATTCGGTGAGTAATTATTTATAATTTTACATAACCTATAAATACGAAACGTCAATTATTAATTATTAATCGACCAATTACGAATTTAATCCAAAAACGAGGTTATAATAGAAAATTGAGTTTATCTTGAGATATTTAAGATTATTTCAAGTTTTTGTACTTACTTGTGGAAATAATCCGAGTTCGCAATTACTAATTCAAACGATAGATGGCGCTAGTTGGATGTTAAAATTTAAATGTTTGCGGAATAATCTTGCGATGAATAACAATTAAAAACTAGAACTTAAAACGTTTTTAGACGTCATTTGATGCATATTTGACTAGTTAAATGAGAAATGGTTGTGTAACAATACCAATATCCTACAAAATAACGTTAACCTCAAATTTAACTGTCATTTTATTATTTTTTTATGTCAATTCACCTAATTTACAAAATCACTAAAATACTGCCAATATCAAACGTCACTTTGACATCTAAATTTTTTTTAATTACACTAAAATTGATTTTGAAACTTAATTAATGTTTTTAATGCTAGTTTTATCTTTATCAAAGTAAAACTAGAACTAATACTAGACAGTGGAACTAATACAGTGTCTTTAGTTATTTGAATTCGAAATTGCAAAAAAAATAAATTTCAATGAAATTTTTTTGTTTTCTTATGGTTAAAATAAGTCAATAAACACAAATAAAAACGAAACGTTGCGTTAAAATGCCGGATAATAACGAATAAAATTAATTTGACGTTTACAAAGTGAGGTTAGATTTTATCTTTGTGCATAATCACGTGGGAAATTAAAAATCCTTTAATTTGAGTCCAAACACGACCCAATTATCTTAAAAAACACCCGAGATATCCAACATTTAATTTTAACATAACCTTAAAAAAGTGACAACCGGAAGTTTGTTGTCTTTTAAGATAACTCGACCGAGTTTGGGCTCATTTTAAAGGAAATTTAATGTAGATTACGAATACGATGTTAGATTAATCAAATTCGATTGTAATAAAAACATAATGGAAGCTGATTTAAAAAAAATGGTTCGATTTCAACGAATTAAATTCGCTGGCTATTTTTAGATCTAGAAATAAAGAATTTTATTATTCTATGGACGTCTATTTTTGTGACACACAGTGAAATACGCTGTATAAATAAAAACATAGAAATGTCAATTTTTCCAATGACGTCACAAGGTCTTTACGGGTGGGATACGTTCATGTATGTTTATTGAACGGACCTTGGTTTTAACGTCAATTTTAAATGTCAAAGCAAAATTGTTACCAACCTCAATCGCTAAAATAACTGTTATTTTTTGAATGATTTAAATTTAAATAATGTAAATTAATATAAAAGTACTATTTTATGTTGCATTTTGTTCTTAATGTTGTGCTTTATCTTGTTTTTACACTACATGGAGCATTTTAAATTTGTAATTGTTTATTTTATATTTTTGACAGCGTTTTGAAGTTATAGGTTATGTTATTGTCATCCAATTCGTGTCTTTTGTGTTGTAAACCTATTTTGATCCAATAATTGAATGAAATCAGTTCTTTTTAAAACATAATATAGATACTGAAGATAGTAGTAACTCAGAACAAGGTGAAAAATAACCTAAATTAGATTTTGGACCCTTAACTTTAATTGATGCCAAAAACTCAATGAAAATGATTGATAATATTGTTAATAAAATTGTTGAGGTTGGTGGTAAGATGACCTTATACAGTATGTTTACTCAACGGACCTTGGCTTGCGGCATAATCTAACGGTGAATAACAATTAAAAACTAGAACTTAGAATTTAAAACGTTTTTAGACGTCATTTGATATCTTAGACTAGTTAAATGAGAAATGTTTGTATAACAATGCTAATATCCTACAAAATAACGTTAACCTCAAATTTAACTGTCATTTTACTATTTTTTTATGTCAATTCACCTAATTTATAAAATCACTAAAATACTATCAATATCAAACGTCAATTTGACATCTAAAACTTTTTTAACTACACTAAAGTTGATTTTGAAATTCAATTGATACTTTTAATGATAGTTTTAGCTTTAATTTTAGATATCTTGTCCTTTTTGAGTATTTATCTAATCTCACATTCACTTATTCTATTTTACTCATTTAACTACTTCTTGCTTACTCTAATTTATCATTGATACCATAGATGGCGACACTTGTACATAAACTTCAACACACTCCTCAATGGTAAATCCAACCAGTATTTTATAATTTATTTAAGAAACAAACTTAATTCTAAATTAGCGATCTTACAAAGAACTTAAACTAATTGTAAGCCACATTTTAAATTAAAATTATTAAACAATGTTACACGTAATAATAAATATAATGGTTTGGTAAGGAAATAAGCTAGTCTAGTTGCATGTTGGATGGTATGTATTTTAAAGTCGCAACATTTTCCTTAACCTTATTTCGTATAAAATGTCTATGTGTCTTCCATCATTTCAATTAGTTTATCATCGTTTTCTGGCTTGGTCTTTTCTGGTAAGAATATTACGTATCTGAGTACTTCTATTCTGCTTTTATGAGGTATATAGATTCTGTATCGCTTTTCATCTTCTCCATATCCAACAAATATTCCTTGTTTACCTTTAGGATCCCACTTGAGTCTTATTTCTTTAGGAATATGTACAGGGTGGTTCAAATTCGATGTCCGAATAGGCTAACTCGGAAACTATAAGAGTTAGAAAAAAAGTAGCTTACATGTCATGATCTCGTTTTTCGAGAAACTGCTAATGCCGAAAACCTCATAGCGCTATCGTCTTTTGTTTTTCCGCTAGAAGTCAAAATTGAAAATATCGTAAAACCAATAAGTGCAATTATCTTGGTTATTATTATAGGTGGAGTATTATAACTAAGACATTATATGGACACTTTTTTATAGAGAATTTGATGACGTAGTCAAAAAAATTTTGTCGGTTTTAGTTTTTGAGATATTATCACAATTTTCGTTTTTTTAAATGGAAACAACCACTGATTATTCGCTTAATAAATTCGTTATTTTTTTCTGATTACAAAAATATAGGGTTTGACAAGTCTATTTCTTATTCTTTTAGAATAAAACTAAAAATAAACTTTTCTTTTAGTGTCGTCGAAGAAATTAAATTTACAGTTTCCTGTAAATTATAACTAAAAATTAAAAAAACATATTTCTGATATTTGAAACAAATATATATGTTGAACTGTTTGATTTATATGTTTTACATAAAAGTTGGAATAGATTCAAATAAACATAGCAACATTTGTTTGTATTCAAAAATTTTCTGAAGTGTCACTTTAAAAATCCTGTTTTTAAGATGATTTGCAAAAATTTTGAAAAGTTTGACATGTTAGAATGTTACATATTAAAAAATTATTTGTTTTTAAATACCAGAAGTTATCTTCGTATTTAATTGTTAACTTTTTAGATTTTACCTATAACTTACAGGAAACTGTAAATTTAATTTCCTCGACGACACTAGATGGAAATTTTATAAAAAAAGTTTATTTTTAGCTTTATTCTAAAACAATAAGAAATAGACCTATCTAACCCCATATTTTTGTAATCAGAAAAAAATAACGAATTTCACTTCACTTCAGATTTTAATAAAGTAAACATACCTGTATGAGGAATAATCGTCCTTCAGGAGAAGAAAGTAGAGAGCGCTTCTCAGGGATGGATTTTCCAACCAGGCAGTCCTCACATACAAAATTTTTTTTAATATCCACAAATTCTATTTTATTTTTTCTCAAAAATTCTCTGACATACCAAATATTCTGGTGAGTCAATTTGCAATGCCAACCTTTTAATGTGTCTACTGTTTTTGTTTGCATACATTGTGATGAACATCATTTTATACAATTTGTTTTCTCTTATAGCTACAGCTCTAATATTACCACCTTTATCCATAAATTGGCATCTCATATCATCTGAAGTCATAAAGTATAGAGCACATTTGAGACAGTTGTTTCAATCAGTTTTTTATCATTGTAGGCCCAACTTAATCCCTAACTGAACTATTTTCCTTCTTTTTAATTTACTAATGTCTTTAAAAAGGTTTCTGTCCTATGAGATGTGTGCGCTCGCTCCTGAATCGAGACACCACTCTCCTTGCTTTTCATTTTATCTGTATATATATATATATAGCATTTATACTATGAATACATACTATATCTTGAAGGCATTTGTCACATCTTTTTCCAAGTTTAATTTTGATGAATTACCTTCACGTCCTTTGTTTTTAAACCAGCAACTCTGTACTGAATGGCATGTTCTCTTGCATGCTTCAAAGAACTTTTGACCTGTTCTTAGATTTTTTGATTCTACTTTATTTTTCTTTCTATGGAAGCAATTTTTTGTAATATGGTTTTGTCTTGGAGCAGATATAACACTGTCGTGGTGGTTGCTAAAGCAGTAATATTGTTTTCAAAGGATGTGAGTTCTTTCAAATTTTGTTTATCCACTGGCACAGATTCCCAAGCGGATCTTTGTTTTTATATCTTCTATTTTTGATATAAAGGTATTCACCGTACTGTCCAATTCGAGAATGAAGAATCTTTGCTAAATGTTTTTAGTTTTGTCTATTTTCCTTTGCTGTGTTACATGATAAAATATGCGTCAATGGGTCTTGTTCTATTCTTGTAACAATTATTTCCTGAGCTTTGGCATCTTCCTTGATCCATTTTGTTAATTCCTCTCCGTTTGTTGGTTTTTGCTTTGATCCATCTACAATCACAAAAAGACCAGCCCTATAATACTCAATTATGGTTATTTGGAATTTCCATACCGGCCAGTTTTCTCCAGTGAGTTTTAAAACGGGGCCCCTAACCTGTGGTTTTATGTCCGCAGAACGTGGTTAGCAAAAACAGGGAATTGTCCTTTTTGAATATTTATTATTATTATCTCCTTAACTTTAACACAATCTCACATTCACTTATTCTATTTTACTCATTTAACTACTTCTTGTTTACTCTAATTTACCAATATCCTACAAAACAACATTAACCTCAAATTTAACTGTCATTTTATTTTTTATGTCATTTCACCTAATTTACAAAATCACTAAAATACTGTCAATATCAAACGTCAATTTGACATCTAAATTTTTTTTAACTATACTAAAATTGATTTTGAAACTTAATTAATGCTAGTTTTAGTTTTAATTTTAGATATCTTTATCAAAGTAAAACTAGAATTAACACTAGACCTAGAACTAGGGTGTTAGACTTTGAGATATCCTGACAATTTTCGTTTTTTTAAATGAAAACAACCACTGATTATTCGCTTATTAAATTTGTTATTTTTTTCTGATTGTAAAAATATAGTGTTCGGCAAGTCTATTTCTTATTGTTTTAGAATAAAGCTAAAAATAAACTTTTTTTTAGTGTCGTCGAAGATATTAAATTTACAGTTTCCTGTAAATCATAACTAAAAATTAAAAAAAAAACATGTTTCTAATATTTGAAACAAATACATTTGTTGAACTATTTAATTTATATTTGTTTTACACAAAAGTTGGAATAGATTGCATTATTTCACATTTTTTATTAATATTTAATATTATTATTAAATGACTTAATAGATTATTGATAGATGGCGATCATATATTTTTTTTTAATTCAAATAGTGTCAAATTAAAAATCCTGTTTTTTAAAATAGATTACGAAAAGTTAAAAATGTTAGAATATACATATTAGAAAATAAAATAAATTTTGTATAAGTTTTTAGTAGAATAATTTTTAGTTATAGTATCATCATTTACAGGAAACTGTAAATTTAATTTCTTTGACATCACTAAAAAAAAATTTTTTTTAGCTTTATTCTAAAACATTAAGAAATAGACCTAAAATAAGCGAATAATCACTGAAGTGTTCTTGAATTTATACAAATTTCAACCTGAGCAGAATTATTCATCTACTCAATTTGGACTAGATTGTATTCTTCTTTGTCCAAAACAGCAAATAATGAAAGAAAACCATTTTTGACAGGTCTTATTAATTTGCAAAATCAGTTTTCCTTGAATTTTTGCAAGATTCAAATTGAACGAATCATTTCTAATACATCAAATATGGCAAAAGATTCTTTTGATTTACTCTGTATTGTTAGAAAACTACTTTTTCTTGAATTTATACAAATTTCAACCTGAGCAGAATTACCCATCTACTCAATTTGGACTACATCGTATTCTTCTTTGTCGAAAACAACAAATGAAACCTCTGTCTACCAAATTTGAAAGGAATCGGTTGAAATACACGTGTAATATTGAATAAAAATCAATTTAAAAATTTAATTTGAACACCCTGTATCTCCAAAACAAAGGGTTTGTCCACCTATGTTTATATGAAGCTTTTGTGTTCGTTTTAAAAGATTCATCGACTGTTAAAGTCCTGCTACAAGAATCTGAAACACCCTGTATATTATGAATTAGTTATACCAACCTAAGTTAATCAAAAAGCGAATGTTTTTGACATAAAAATTGATGATATCTCAAGAATAAAAAGAGATAGGAGAATGTGAGTCTTCTGACAACAGAATTTGATCTTCTGACAGCAAAATTAAGTCTTCTGCTAACAGTATATCGTTTTTTAGTAGTGGCAAGAATGTTTTCTTTTTCTTATTTGCTGTTTTCGACTTCAAATGAAAACTGGTTTTGCTAAAAAATAGGAATTTCATTAGATTTTCAATAATAGCATATTATTTGTGCCTCGGTTTTTAAATAATATGTTATTATTAGTTTTGATTGTTGTTAAAACTAGAAACATTTAAAAGTTTAAGGATTTTTAAAGAAAAAACTTTTAACTTTAACTGACATTAAGCTGTCATTAAATTATTTTTAGGTCAATTCACCTAATTTACAAAATCTCTAAAATCTTAATATACCAACACCGTTAACGTCAAATTTGAAATTATGTCACATAAAAATTAGTTCAATTTGATACCAACCTAAATCGTTTCTATTAACGTCAAATTTGACATTTCGATTTTAATTGAATTAAAATCGTTGTTTTGGATAATTAAACCGTATTAATTAAGAAAGTTGTATTTTTTAAGGTGTCACAAATCAGTAGCAGCAACAGTTTGCGGAATTTGTTTAAAAGCAAACGATTCCTACACAACGCTACAACACCACCTCCGCGAAAACCACCCAACATTACTTCACGGTCAAGGTTTCGGCTCAAACTTTATTTGCCGAATTTGCGGCCGATACCACAACGCCAGTTCAAAATTAAAACTACACATGGCAATTCACGAAAATTTCGATTGGAAAATACTCGAACAATTCGAAAATAAAGACGAAAACGACGAAGAAGAAGAAGAAAACAAAATCGAAAAAGAATTATCCGAAGAAGAAGAGGAGGAAGAAGAAAAATCCGAAATTAATTACGAAAATTTAATCGAAGAAGTCGAATGTAGCTCGGAATCGGAAGACGAAGATTCCGATTCATCAAGCGATGACTCCGACGATGAAGACGACGAAATAGACGATAATGACGAAATTGACGAAGAAATCTCCGAAGAGAATTCGTTAGAATCTCAAATGCTACAAAATATGTTGCAGGAAAAAGGAATGTTGGAGGTTAACGTTTATAATAAAGAAAAAAACGATAAAGATGTTAAAATCGAGGTTTCATCCGAAAGCGATAGTTCAAATTCGAGTTATAAAGTTGAAAATGTAATAAAATCGGATGTCTCATCGTTGAACGGTGAAGATTATCAAGATATTAAGATGAACTATCGATTGTTATCGGACGATGATGAAATCGATGATTCTCGAACTGAAATTAAAACGGAACAAGAATTAAACTCGGCGATTCAATCGATTTGTTACGACGATGACGACGAAGATGACGAGGAGGAACACGAAGTCGTTATCGATCATGATTATTCAGAACTTCCGATGCATTCACTTAATAATCATGAAATTCAAACTGCCGTTGATAGTATTCTATAAATTTGAACAAATTTTTTTTGTTATAACTGTGATTATTATTTTTTTTTAATTACCGAAGCTTATATCCATGTATAATCGACTGATTTACTCTTCTTATTGATTTAAACCGTAAAAATAAGACTGTTTATTTTCAGAGACCACTAAAATAATTTAATTATTATAAATAGTAATTAGGATTAAGTGAAAAAACGGTCGCTCTCTCTCTGTATTTATTCTTTCTATTTTTGCTTAAAATTTTATTAATTAAATCCCCCTATCTATAATTATTAATTACTTATTACCGAATATTAATTAATCGTAACTTTTAATAGAAATCATTCCCCAAATCCATGTTAAAAGACGCAAAATGATTTAAAATAATCGTAATGTATATATACATAGATGATACTCAATAAATAAAATTATTTTCTAAAAAAATACATTTTTTTTTTAATAACATTCGTTATGCAATTCCCGTCAATATGCAACATTGAATATAATAATATATGGGTAAAATCTCCTTGAGTTCACCTTGAATGACCTCTATTTGACATTGACGAAGGTAAAAGTAAAAATTTTTATCAAAACTTTAAGGATGTCTCCTTGAGTTCACCTTGAACGACCTCTATTTGACCTTGACGAAGGTAAAAGTGAAAATTTTTCTCATCAAAACTTTAAGGATGTCTCCTTGAGTTCACCTTGAACGACCTCTATTTGACCTTGACGAAGGTAAAAGTGAAAATTTTTCTCGAAACTTAAAGGATGTCTCCTTGAGTTCACCTTGAATGACCTCTAAATGACATTGAGGAAGGTAAAAGTGAAAATTGAAAACGAAACTTTGAGGATGTCTCCTTGAGTTCACCTTGAATGACCTCTAAATGACATTGATGAAGGTAAAAGTGAGAAAATGAAATTTTCTATATCGTATTTATTGCCTTTTTATCGGCAATATATTTTTAATTAATAATGATTTGAGTTAATTAATGTAAAATTAATTGTTTGTTAGGTGGGAAGAAATAAAAATTGGTTTTTTTTCAACAATATTATTTATTAATACAATTGTACAGATTTCTATTTTACCAACATATTTTACAGTTTCCTGTAAAAGGCATTTATCAAAATACTGGCTTATAGATATTACTAATATTTGTTAAAAAACAAAATTTAATAATTTAAATGTAATAAAAGTAATGTAAAGAACATGGATGGCAAAATGAAATATGATTGGATACACTCCCTTTCTTAAATAAGTCAAATTCAACTTTACTTAACTTGTTAATTGTTTAAAATAATTTCTTTGTGTAAAAATGAGATTAATAATTGTTTTAATCACTCTTGACCAGTGTTAAAATCGTTACAATCTGTAATGTCACTTTCTCCAGCAATCATTTAGTAAGGTAACCTAAAATAAATTAAAAAAATATTTAGTTCTTTTGTAGACAACGAAATCACCAAATACCTCAATTAATTCATCAATTCCAGTTAAAGAAATCATAACCGATGATATTTTATGTATAAAAAGTTTTTCTCCATCGCTTTTAGTTTATGAGTTATGATTGAGTTAATTTTCGAAAATCAACAATTTTGATGTTTAATCGATTTAGAGCTTATTAATACAAAATGGTAATAATTGGGTTCAATCCTCAAACTGATCTAGTCTTTATGG
>NW_019280676.1:77789-115733 GCF_000648695.1 Onthophagus taurus
TTGAGTTATGATTGAGTTAATTTTCGAAAATCAACAATTTTGATGTTTAATCGATTTAGAGGTTATAAATAAAAAATGGTAATAATTGGGTTCAATCTTGTTATGGATCTAGTCTTTATCGCCCATTACTAAGGTTTTATGTATAAAAAGTTTTTCTCCATCGCTTTTAGTTTATGAGTTATGAATGAGTTAATTTTCGAAAATCAACAATTTTGACGTTTAATCGATTACAGTATGTTTACTCAACAGACCTTGCATAAAAACAACATAAATTTTATAAGGGTCCTAGATAATACCAACAGAAACCCTAAAAAATTTACATTGACAAGTATTACAGAAAAAAAAACGAACTATATATAAAAATGTTATTGTTTGTCATAACCATGCATTAATATGGTTTCCTTTTGGACCAACTATTGAGTGGGTTCTTACTGTTTATTGTTGTTGTAAGTGATAGATTGCAATAATAAACGGACAACAATTAATCAGATTTTTACCTTTCGATATTTATTGCTTCGAAACAGCGTTTACGCCGCCCACAAAGATTATTTCGGGGGAATTAACACTAATTTAACGTAACACGTTTTAACAACCATAATTTATATGAATTTGCAAAAATTATCATTAATAGAGTGGAAATTGTGTAAATTTTAATATTAAAGCGAAATTTTTTAACCTAAAAATTTGACAGTTCCCTCTAACCCATAAAAGTGAAGTTGGCTTCATTCTATTTTTACCTTTTTAAGTTATATTTTTTAATTTTTTTTAATTAAATATTCCTTTTTTGTTAATTAATAATCATTTATCGAGTAATTTTTGATAATTTTACTTTGTTATTACACCGAAAATTATTTAATTCGGTTCTTTAATAAAAGATGTCACGTCAGCTAACTTCGCAATGGTCCAAATTTATAACGAATAAAAACAACCCGATTATTTTATTAATCGAATAAATCTAATTTAAACAATTTCTCGTTCAATTAAATGAGTGTTTCGTAAAGTTGATTAAAATTGGTTTAAAACTGAACTACTTACAGTTAGTTAGCCCATCCAATAAAAGATGTCAATCTAGTAGGTTACGTCACAACTACGAGATGGCGCTCCTTCATCATTTGACGTTTAATTTTGAACCTAAAAATAGAAAATTCTTTTAATTTATTGAAATAGAGCGATTTTTTGGTTTAATATATTTATTCTAAACAATATCAACAAGTAATAGAAGATATTAATTCAATCAAAATCGTTTTAAATTAATCGAGAGGAAAAAAGATCACAACAAAGACTAGTTACTATTTTTTTTTAACTAAAATAGATTAAAACCTAGATAAAAGTTAAATAATACAATAAAATCAGATCGAATTATCACAAATTAATCTCAAAAAGCCTAAAGAATGAGTTAATAACATTTTTGGTCTCTTTATTACATTCTTTGGGTTATGATGTGAGAGGAAAGTGAAATATTCTATTTCATTAAACACCTTATTAGTTAATTAATTAATTAATTAGTTTCAGTCGGAAAAACGTTTTAAAAAATTATTGTACTTGGCTAATACTTAATTTTTTTGGAATCTCTAAAAGACAATTTTCCTATCTACACTAAAAATAACTCCAAATACATTTCTCGTCAATTTTAAGAGACTAATGTCACATTAAAGTGAGGTTATGATATATACAAAGATGTGAAACATAACCTAACTTTTTTGGAATTATTTTAAATTATTAATTTAATCGATTAAGATTCGATTAATCGGCTACTATTTGAGGCAACCCCCGAATCATCGAGGCCCCCCTCTAATCTTTCAGCCTCCTCCAACCACCTTTTAATCTCTACAGTGTACATATGTTTTTGTAAAACCTCCCTAGTTCTTCGCCTCCGCCCCACATAGCAAGTTACCCCGCCAACTCTAAAATCGCCTTTCAACAATTCTAATTGACGCTGATCGGGAATTTGCGCAACCAAAGAGCACCAATCGACAACAACTTCTTCGTGCAACATTTGCTCCTCATCTTTCTTCGACGTCCTCTTTTTGTACTGGATCCTGAAGCGGAACGCCTCCAAAACGCTGGCGACGACGATGGTTAATACGACCATTGTAAATAAGTAAAAAGTCATGAAAAAAATCCTTGAGGGTTCTCCCGAAACGTGGGCGTATCCATCCATGATGACGAACCAATTATTAACTACGGTTAATTCGAACAAGGTGATACCCGAAGTGATTAAGTCCACGAAGCTGTTTAAGTAATAATATCCGATTGTTGTGACGGCCGTTCCGTTCGAGTTGTATCGGAAGTAATCTTCAACGGTGGTGTTGACGCAACAATTGTAGAGATCTTTATCGGAGAATAATTCCATGCCAATTATTGCGAAAAAATAATACATTACCATCATTACGATAGCCGTGGACCACATCAATGGAGATAAAAGGACGAGGGTTCCGAAAATGTCTCGATAACGCTTCTTTAATTTAAATAAACGAAGAAGTCTGAAATTAATTTAAACGAATTAATTAATTAAAATATAATAGTATAATTTGTACACGACTATGATTGAAATTGATTTCAAAAAAAAATTTTTTTTAAATAAAGTTTAAACGTCATTGTGACACATACTAAATGTAACCAACTTCACAACTATTTGTCAAAATTTTATGAAACGCACGTCATAAAAGTTTAAACAAAAATTATTCTATTCACAACATTTTCGTACATTTTTCTGCCGATGTAATAAGAAATAAAACTAAAACTAGATATTTTAGGGTTATGCGTCTTCTAACCAAAATCACTTAAATAATTTTTTTTAATGAAACGTCAAAAAAATGACACTTGATAAAGACGCATAAGTGACAGCGCCATCTATCGCCAAAAGTCTAAAAATGTACGTTGGTAACTATCTTCTCATCATGTCAAACATTTTAACATAATTTAAAGCCACGAGAAAGCGAATTACTATTTAATCTTTTTTATAACGCAAAACGTGTACCAATGACTAAAACAAGCTTCTATGACGCACATTTCTTTTTAGTTTTAAATCTAAAACTGAGTGAGTTAAATAAATTTTTTTAATGAAACGTCAAAAAAATGTTATTTGAAAAAGTGAGGTTAGGTTGTGTTGGAAAAGTGTGATTAAGAATCCTCAACATCATTTTCGAATACCAACACGGCCGTTTTCGAAGACATGGGCCGCCTCCGGGCGCTAAAACTGAGTTAAATCTCTATTCGGATTTGTAAGAATGGACATTTCTTCCCCTCAGGGGGCGGCCGACGTCTTCGAAGTCAACCGAGTTTACTTTTTATAGCTGCTTCACGCGAGATGGCTTTTTATGAATCGCCAAGATTTTTAATATTAATGAAACGTCAAAAAAATGTCATTTGAAAAAGTGAGGTTGGGATGTATTGGAAAAATGAGGTTAGAAATCATCAACATAACTTTCTTGCACAGTTTTAAACCATCACGGCCGTTTTCGAAGACATCGGCCGCCCCCGGGCGTTAAAACGTGAAAATCTTGAATTAAATCTCTATTTGCGTTTGTAAGAATGGACATTTCGTGCCCTCAACTTAACCTCATTAAATAAAAAAATTAATTTTACTCATTCAGTGCGTCCTCGAAGATTTTCTTTCATATTAGCGGTTCATAACCCTAAAATTTCTAGTTTTAGTTTTATTTCTAACGCAAAATCACTTAAATAATTTTTTTAATGAAACGTCAAAAAATGACACTTGATAAAGACGCATAAGTGACAGCGCCATCTATCGCCAAAAGTCTTTTTTGTAATTCGCTACGGTAATGGAAGCTATAACAGTACTCAAACGGGTGCTGTAATGAGACTCCTTACAGCATCCGATGCTGTAATGAGATTTTAGTAACATTTTATGGAACCAGTTCAAGTTGGTGACATTGGGTCATTAATTTTTCTAGTTGTCAATGTGACAATTTTTGTCTATGGATGTTTAAAACGTTCTTAGCATCGAATACAAGGTCCAGAATGATGAGGACATTGACTCTGAGCAATTTCTCTTATTTTGGGAGGTGTACATCAAACATTTTTTTCAGGCGAATATATTTTGTGTTTTGACAGTTTCTAATTGTCAATTCAAAGTTTCTATTTTCAAGTGTTCCGGTGTTACCAACTGCTACATACCTATTTCCCTACATTGCCAAAATTTACTTTATTTTGTTAAAAAAAAAAGTATAAAAAGGCGAATTACAAAAAATAGCATAAAAAACACGTTTCATAAGAATTAAAGCACTCATTCATTAAAAAACTCGTGGCTTCGCCACTCGTTTTTCAACTTGAATTCGTGCATTTCAAGCGTGTCTTACGAAACTTGTTTTTTAATATACTATTTTATAACGTAAAACGTGTACGAGTGACTAAAACGAGCTTCTATGACGCAATTTCTTTTTAGTTTTAAATCTAAAACTGAGTGTTAAATAAATTTTTTTAATGAAACGTCAAAAAAATGTCATTTGAAAAAGTGAGGTTAGGTTGTGTTGGAAAAGTGTGATTAAGAATCTTCAACGTCATTTTCGAGTTAACTTAAAGTTAACTAAAAGTTAACTTAACTAACGGCCGTGTTAACTTAAAATTGTGTTATTTTTGTTTATCTATCTGTTCGTCCCAACCTCACTTTTCCAAGTGACATTTTTTGAAGTTCCATTAAAAAAAAAGTATTTTACTCACTCAGTGCGCTCTCGAAGATTTTCTTTTATATTAGCGATTCATAACCTTAAAATTTTTAGTTTTATTTCTAATGCAAAATCAGTTAAACCATTTTTTTATAATGAAACGTCAAAAAATGACACTTGTCAAAGACCTTAAAGACGCATAGGAGATAGCGCCATCTATCGCCAAAAGTCTAAAAATGTACGTTAGTAACTATCTTCTCATCACATCAAATATTCTAACATAATTTAAAGCCACGAGAAAGCGAATTACTATTGAATCTTTTTTGTAATTCGAGACGGTAATGAAAGCTACAACAGTACTCAAACGGGTGCTGTAATGAGACTCCTTACAGCATCCGATGCGGTAATGAGATTTTAGAAACATTTTATGGAACCAGTTCAAGTTGGTGACATTGGGTCATTAATTTTTCTAGTTTTCAATGTGACAATGTTTGTCTATGGATGTTTAAACACGTTCTTAGAATCGAATACAAGGTCTACAATGATGAGGACATTGAACTCTGAGCAATTTATCTTATTTTGGGAGGTGTACATCAAACATTTTTTCAGGTGAATATATTTTGTGTTTTGACAGTTTCTAATTGTCAATTCAAATTTCTATTTTCAAGTGTTACCAACTGCTACATACCTATTTCCCTACATTGCCAAAATTGATTTTACTTTTGAAATAAAAATAAGGATAAAACGCGAATTACAAAAATTAGCATAAAAAACACGTTTCATAAGATTTAAAGCACTCATTCATTAAAAAACTCGTGGCTTCGACACTCGCTTTTCAACTTGAATTCGTGCATTTCAAACGTGTCTTACGAAAATTGTTTTTTAATATACTATTATACTATGACATCCTGTTGACAAAAAACTATCGTTTTGACGTTCGCTAAGTACTGTGCAAAAGTCAACTTTTAATAGCAGTTTTCGAAAAAATTAAATTAAATTGACCATGGTGGATAAATCACTATGGTAACGGCATGTTAAAAACTTTAAACAAAAAATTATTCTATTCACAACCAACATTTTCGTACACTTTTCTACCGATGTAATAAGAAATAACACTAAAGGCCTGGTTACACAGTACCTCGCATCTGAGTTACTACAAAATATTTTATTTTTACTCGCTACTCGCCTTCCCCCACCACGCCACAAGCTGCAGCTCGCATACGACTCGGACGGTGTCGTGAAATGATAGTAGTTAGGTAGCTAGTAGCTCGTTGGGATCACGCAGAGTGCATTCGTGCTGCATCTGTGTTTCGAGTAGCGATTAAAAACAAAAATGGCGGATAGATGGACTTCTGAACAAAATATAAAGTTTGTGAAGTTATACAAGGACCAAACTAACTTATGGAATTGTTTGGATCCTAATTATAAAAACAGAGATTTGCGTAAAGCCTCGCTTGAACATATTCGCATGGAATTGGGTTTACAAGACACGAATAATAACCAGGAATTACTGAAAATTGAGAAAAGAAAAAAAAGTGGATGTGGCACTGATGACATCTATAAACCATCCATCAAATGGTTTGATGCCATATGAAAATAATTAATCTAAAAGAAAAACAAACAAGTCATCTGGTACAAGCTGGCTTTATATTCTCAGGGATCTTCATTATATAGTTCTTTAAATATAGTATGCGTTGCCCCTTTCCTTTGCATCCAATTCCGGACCCAAATCGTTCTGTTTTTCTTCTTTTTTTGTATAGCACTATCAGCTCGAATCATTTCAGCGCAAAGTATTTTTGTAACCGCTTTTATTTCGGTATGAACCGTGATCAGTCTGGTATTTTGCGACAACATTGCACGAGACCTAAAAGCTACTGAAAAGATGCGAGTACACACGTGCAGTAGCTGTCTAATTTCACGCCAGCAAATCGCACTTTGTGACCGGACGATGTGAGTCGAGCTGCTGTCATGCGAGTAGATAGGTGCAGTAGCTGCCCACTGTCAGGTCAGCAACTCGTATTGTGTAACCAGGCCTTAAAACTAGAAATTTTAGGGTTGGAAAAGCTAACGAGCAAATCGAGCATAAATGATTCTCTGATTGTTGAGATTCTTCGTATTCAAAATCTAAAAGTAAATAAAATAAAGGTTATTGATTGAGTAATAAATATTATAAGGATTTTGACAAATTGTTATGAAGTTGGTAACATTCAATTTGTCACATCTTTATTCAAAAATTTATTTAAAAAATTAATTTATATAGTGAAATTCAATAGTTGTGGACAAAGTATGCCTTATTAATTCACTCAGGTTAATTATGCCATAGCGAATAACTTAACCTTAGTGAATAATTTTTGCGATAGATGGCGCTATCTCCTATGCGTCTTTATCAAGTGTCATTTTTTGACGTTTCATTAAAAAAAAATTATTTAAGTGATTTTGTGTTAGAAATAAAACTAAAACTAGAAATTTTAAATTTTCTAGTTTTAGTTTTATTTCTTATTACATCGGCAGTAACGGTTGTGAAAAATGTCACTTGAAAAAGTGAGGTTAGGTTGGGTTGAAAAAGTACTTTGAAGACGTCGGCCGAGTTTACTTTTTGTGGCTGTTTCAAGCTTCTTATGAACCGCTAATATGAAAGAAAATCTTCGAGGACGCACTAATTGAGTAAAATAAATTTTTTTTTAATGAATCATCAAAAAATGTCACTTGGAAAAGTGAGATTATTTTAGCGCCCGCGATGGCCGGGGGCGGCCGATGTCTTCGAAAACGGCCGTGTTGGTACTCGGAAATGATATTGAAGATTCCTAACCTCATTCTTCCAACACAACCTAACCTCACTTTTTCAAATGACATTTTTTTGACGTTTCATTAATATTAAAAATCTTTGCGATTCATAAGAAGCCATCTCGCTTGAAACAGCTACAAAAAGTAAACTCGGCCGACTTCGAAGACGTCGGGCGCCCCCTGAGGGCACGAAATGTCCATTCTTACAAATGCGAATAGAGATTTAACTCAGTTCTAGCGCGCGGAGGCGGTCGATGTCTTTGAAAACGGCCGTGTTGGTACTCGAAAATGATGTTGAAGATTCTTAATCACACTTTTCTAACACAACCTAACCTCACTTTTTCAAATGACATTTTCTTGACGTTTCATTAAAAAAATTTATTTAACTCACTCAGTTTTAGATTTAAAACTAAAAAGAAAAATGCGTCATAGAAGCTCGTTTTACGTTATAACAAAAATTAAATAGTAACTCGCTTTCTCGTGGCTTTAAATTATGTTAGAATATTTGACATGATGAGAAGATAGTTACCAACGTACATTTTTAGACTTTTTACGACAGATGGCGCTATCTCCTATGCGTCTTTATCAAGTCTCATTTTTTGACGTTTCATTAAAGAAAATTATTTGAGTGATTTTGCGTTAGAAATAAAACTAAAACTAGAAATTTTAAGGTTATGCCGTGCGTCAAAGACAAATTTTTTTTAATGAAACGTCAAAAAATGACACTTGATGAAGACGCCTAGTAGATAGCGCCATCTATCGCCAAAAGTCTAAAAATGTACGTTGGTAACTATCTTTTTATAACGTAAAATGTGTACCAGTGACTATAAAACGAGCTGCTATGGCGCAAATTTCTCCAAATTCCTCAAATCGCTTCAACTTTGAAAGCTTATAACTCCTCAGGGGTACAATTTAGTATAGAGGTAAGTTACCTCAAATCAACTTTATTTATTGTCCTCTAAATGTCCTTGCTGTGTGTCTGTTCTTATGTGAATCACCCTGTATAAGTTATTGATATTATATGCTTGTGGCAGTGCATAAAATTCTTGTGCAATAATAAAATCAGTAAGTATACCTTGCTTTGTAAAAGCGATATTTTTTCCGATTTTGCCTTGAAACTACGCAATACAGAGTGTTTACAAAGCTTAGTTACTTTTGATGTTGTTCAAATGGCTTTCTTTTTCTTCAGTTTTTAAATGCAACACTCTGTATATTTTGTGCTAGTTGAATTGCTCATCAAGTCCCCTTTATTTAATTAATGATAAGTACCTCATATGTCTAACTTTAATAGTTTTCCTTATATTTAGAAGTTAAAGAAAAATGTGGAAAAAAATGTCATTATTGTACTTAAAAAAGTGACAGAATGTTAACTAAATATATTAAAACATCCCACCTGTCGAATACTTTGGTCAGATTTACTTGTTATGACTTCATAAGGGCTCTTTTATTCACCCCTATGATAAATTCCACCTGTGTTAATGACAGTTGCTAAGTATAGTAAACAGGAGGGATGTTTTAGTATATTTAGCAATTAGTTTTGTTGCTTACAAAGTAGAACTATATTTGGCGTGCTGTTTTCACATCAGTAAATAATTAAACTAACCTCAATGGGCGTAAAATCACAACTGCAGTTAAGGAGGGCCAAATAAGCAACAAAAAGGATCCAAAAATTCCACTCAAAGTCACTGATAAATCAAAAACGTTCCAACCGGATGAAATGTACTCGTTCCAACCCAAGGCGATTATTTTTAAAATCGCTTCGTACAAAAACACTAAAAAAAGATGAATTAATAAAATAATATTTTTGTGCTAAAAGAAACTTACGAGAAAAAAATAAATAAGTATCCCAAGAAGCCATAAAATTTCGCGCCCCATCTTCTAACGATCCCGCGTATTGCAGAACACGAATTAACATTGCCAAACCATTTCCGATTATTATAACATCTAAAAATAAAGAAATTAGTTTTATTTAAATAAATTTAATTGATTATAATTAACACTAGATCTAAAACTAGAAATTTTCGGGTAGTAAATATTTGTAATCATTATTAATTTAAAAAAATTAAAACTTATTAATTAGTTTATAACATCGTTTTGATGTGATTTAATTTTAAATTTCGCGCGAAAAAATCATTAATTGTCGGTAAAGTAGATTTCTAAATTGAGCTGTCAACAAT
Organism: Onthophagus taurus; assembly: GCF_000648695.1. Taxonomy (NCBI): domain Eukaryota; kingdom Metazoa; phylum Arthropoda; class Insecta; order Coleoptera; family Scarabaeidae; genus Onthophagus; species Onthophagus taurus. Next base: position 87,379 of record NW_019280676.1, read on the forward strand.
TTTAAAATTAATTATTATTTTTAATTAATAATCGGTAAGTAAAACATAAACTTGGTTCAACTAACCTATGAAGAAGCTTTAAAAGCTTCGAATAATTATTCTTCAATCGGATCTTGTTTTAATCAAATTTAATTTTTCTTCTTTTAGGTTATATAAAATCTCGATTCGGCGTTAAATTTCGATTAAAATTATCGGAGAACTAATTTAAGGTTAAAAAACGACTTTTCACTTTTTTTAGGTTAGATTTTTTATCAAAATTTAACCGTACTCTACCGCTGATCAAATTGAACTGACTTCGTTCAACTTTTTCCTCTTCTTATATACCCTTTTCCCCCTCCCCAAAAAATTTTCTTCGTTCTATTTTTAACCCTCGCTCCTGATTGGTTGACGGGTTTCGCGCCATTTCTTCCTTTAAAATAATTTCAAATCTTTTTAAATGAAAACGCCATCTATCGGATTTTTTTCGAACTACTCAAAATGTCAAAATTTATTTTATTCATATTTCCTTTAATTCTTCATTAATTTAGATGAAACTTCGTATTTAATACAAAAATCTTTCTATTTTAACCGTCCATTGAAGGTTACAAGATCCTCCAACCACAAAAGAAGTTTAAATCTTACAAATTTTAAAGCGAATTTTTAAGGTTAAAATCGTTCAAAATCTTTCGAAATCTCATCAATTAGATGTAATTAACACTGATTTTCGCGTTTTGGATGGTTTAGAAAGGATATTAATGGTTTTAAGAGAATTATGAGTAACTAAAAATTAGCTGTCAATTGAATTGAGGTTATGTTCCCCTCTCAGGTAAAACTTGTCCTTATTATAGTATTTTTGGAGCTTTAACGTTTTTAATTAAGCCAAAAGTTTCTAGTTCTAGATCTAGTGTTAGTTCTAGTTTAATTTAATTAATTACTTACAAATAAAATGTTCGAAATAAGGATGAACCACCAAATTCCTCGCAAATCGGCATAAACACCTCAATGGGGGCCAAGCGGAGCTATACCAAGGATCCATTGGCTCCTTCATCCTCCACTTCAACGAACACGCATCGTAAATCCCAGTAAACTCCTCCAAATTCAACGTCCCCGATCCAGAAACATTCAATTTCCGAAACATTAAAATTGCGTCCCTCAAGGAAGTCCTCGGCGAATAATACCGAATTAACCCATAAAATTGTTGGAATCGAACCGAATTCGGCGCACTCTTACTGACTAATAACCGAAACGACCGTTTACAAGCGACCCTTTTATGCAACAACAACTTCCGGAACTTATCCCGCTCAATTCCGGTAAAAGTTTCATAAACAACGGCCAACATTAAATTCATCAAAACGTACAAACAAATCGAGATGTACGAAATAAAAAAGATCGAATTATATTTCGACTTGGAATAAGAAGGCATCATAACATCCGGGAAATTAGCCGTCGTTAAAAGAACGAACATACTCACAAAAGAAACGGGGAGCGATTTAAAATAAGGGTTTTTATGGTTATCGCTAAACAAAAAGTACCCCAAAACAGCGTAACTACAAACGAAAAACATTAACAACCCGAGCATATCTAAAATCGGAGGTAAAGATTGCAAAATTTGCCTAATAAATCTTCGAACGTTCCCCAAAGCTTTCGTGTCGATCAAAAAAAGCGGCCTCAACGCCCTCGTTACGCGAAAATGACTCTCGTAGCGGATTATAACGATTAAAGCCTCAAAAATCATTATTACTAAAGCGATTCCTTTTAACGCGGTTCTTTTGTGATTTAGGATCGTTTTGAAACCGGTCCAACGTAGCTTTAAAATTAACTCGATTGAAATGATACTTAAAGTAATGAGTTCTAAAGCTGAGTGAATCCCAATGGGGAGGATTAATTTCGGATTTGCCGGCTCTTCAAATAAAGCGAGCGATAACAAGATTATTGACGCTAATAAATCGAGGCCGTAATACCATGAGTTATGTACGAGTAAATAAGCCGGGAGGGCTGATGGGTGTTTCGGGTGGGAGTCGAATTTTTCGTTGTTTGCACCTTCCTGGAATTAAAAAAAAAAAATTGGTAAAAAACGGATAAGAAAAAATTTTAATTTTATTATTATATTCGTAATCTTTATAAAATAACCTTTAAAATGAGTCCAAACATGACACATTTATCTCAAAAAACAAAAAAGTTAGAATAAAAAACGTTAAACCCGAAGTTAGCAACAATGAAGATAGCAATTTAATTTTTAAATATTAATACCAACCTTAATTTCTGATTTTTTTATTATATTTTTGTTTTTGTGACAAATTTTAAAACATTTTATAAAAATTAAGAATATATCAAAATGACATTGACATTTCAAACCGGAAGTTGCTTATATCTCGAGTAATATTGGAATAAAACGTATCATGTTTGGGCTCATTTTACAGGATTTTTCACGTCGATTACAAATATGTCAAAATTGAGGTTGACATTTCTAACCGGAAGTTGACCGTAACTTCATTAATATTGAAGATAAATATGTCGTGTTTGTACTTATTTTAAAGGATTTTTAATAAAGATTATAAATATGTCAAAACTGAGGTTGACATTTTAAACCTGAAGTTAGTTATCATATAATAGAAGTTTTATAACTGAAGTTAATCTAGTGTTAGTCACTTTCTTTTTATTATTATATTCGTAATCTTCATAAAATAACCTTTAAAATGAGTCCAAACTCGACCTATCGATGTGTTATAACACCCGAGAGATCTTTGTTTTTAAAAATCAAGATGGCCGAAAACAAAACACTAATTATTTATGTCATTTATGGTTTTGAAAGTGAATTTGATGGTAGATATAGAGCGTGATATATCAAATTAGGTTAGAATTTTCCGATCTTTACAAAAATCGTGTTATTTTTTTTGTTTTTTAAATTTTATAAAATCCAAGATGGCCGAAAATAAATAATGCGCGTATATTACGGTAGATAATTAAAAAACGCGTAAAATGAGTCCAAACTTGAACTATCGATGTGTTAGAACACCCGAGATATCTTTGTTTTTAAAAATCAAGATGGCCGAAAACAAAACACTAATTATTTATGTCATTTATGGTTTAAAAAGTGAATTTGATGGTGGATATAGAGCGTGATATATCAAATTAGGTTAGAATTTTCCGATCTTTACAAAAATCGTATTATTTTTTTTTTGTTTTTTAAATTTTATAAAATCCAAGATGGCCGAAAATACATAATGCGTGTATATTAAAGTAGATAATTAAAAAACGCGTAAAATGAGTCCAAACTCGGCCTATCGATGTGTTATAACACCCGAGATATCTTTGTTTTTAAAAATCAAGATGGCCGAAAACAAAACACTAATTATTTATGTCATTTATGGTTTTGAAAATGAATTTGATGGTAGATATAGAGGGTGATATATCAAATTAGGTTAAAATTTTCCGATCTTTACGAAAATCGCATTATTTTTTTTGTTTTTAAAATTTTATAAAATCCAAGATGGTCAAAAATAAATAATGCACGTATATTACGGTAGTTAAGTAAAAAACGCGTAAAATGAGTCCAAACTCGACCTATCTATGTGTTATAACACCCGAGATATCTTTATTTTTAAAAATCAAGATGGCCGAAAACAAAACACTAATTAATTATGTCATTTATGGTTTTAAAAGTGANTTTTTCGTTGTTTGCACCTTCCTGGAATTAAAAAAAAAATTGGTAAAAAACGGATAAGAAAAAATTTTAATTTTATTATTATATTCGTAATCTTTATAAAATAACCTTTAAAATGAGTCCAAACATGACGTATTTATCTCAAAAAACAAAAAAGTTAGAATAAAAAAACGTATTGTTAAATTTTATAAAATCCAAGATGGCCGAAAATAAATAATGCGCATGTATTACGGTAGATAATTAAAAAATGCGTAAAATGAGTCCAAACTCGACCTATCTATGTGTTATAACACCCGAGATATCTTTATTTTTAAAAATCAAGATGGCCGAAAACAAAACACTAATTAATTATGTCATTTATGGTTTTCAAAATGAATTTGATGGTAGATATAGAGCGTGATATATCAAATTAGGTTAGAATTTTCCGATCTTTACAAAAATCGTATTATTTTTTTGTTTTTTAAACTTTATTAAATCCAAGATGGCCGAAAATAAATAATGCGCGTATATTACGGTAGATAATTAAAAAGCGCGTAAAATGAGTCCAAACTCAACCTATCTATGTGTTATAACACCCGAGATATCTTTGTTTTTAAAAATCATGATGGCCGAAAACAAAACACTAATTAATTATGTCATTTATGGTTTTGAAAGTGAATTTGATGGTGGATATAGAGCGTGATATATCAAATTAGGTTAGAATTTTCCGATCTTTACAAAAATCGTGTTATTTTTTTTGTTTTTAAAATTTTATAAAATCCAAGATGGCCGGAAATAAATAATGCACGTATATTACGGTAGATAATTAAAAAACGCGTAAAATGAGTCCAAACTCGATCTATTAATGTGTTATAACACTCGAGATATTTTTGTTTTTAAAAATCAAGATGGCCGAAAACAAAACACTAATTAATTATGTCATTTATGGTTTTGGAAGTGAATTTGGTGGTAGATATAGAACGTGATATATCAAATTAGGTTAGAATTTTCCGATCTTTACAAAAATCGTATTATTGTTTTTGTTTTTTAAATTTGATAAAATCCAAGATGGCCGAAAATAAATAATGTGTGTATATTACGGTAGTTAATTAAAAAACGCGTAAAATGAGTCCAAACTCGACCTATTAATGTGTTATAACACCCGAGATATCTTTGTTGTTAAAAATCAAGATGGCCGAAAACAAAACACTAATTAACTATGTCATTTATGGTTTTGAAAGTGAATTTGATGGTAGATATAGAGCGTGATATATCAAATTAGGTTAGAATTTTCCGATCTTTACAAAAATCGTATTATTTTTTTTTTTTTAAATTTTATAAAATCCAAGATGGCCGAAAATAAATAATGCGTGTATATTACGGTAGATAATTAAAAAACGCGTAAAATGAGTCCAAACTCGACCTATCGATGTCTTATAACACCCGAGATATATTTATTTTTAAAAATCAAGATGGCCGAAAACAAAACACTAATTATTTATGTCATTTATGGTTTTGAAAATGAATTTGATGGTAGATATAGAGCGTGATATATCAACTTAGGTTAGAATTTTCCGATCTTTAAGAAAATCGTATTATTTTTTTTGTTTTTTAAATTTTATAAAATCCAAGATGGCCGGAAATAAATAATGCGCGTATATTACGGTAGGTAATTAAAAAACGCGTGAAATGAGTCCAAACTCGACCTATTAATGTGTTATAACACCCGAGATAACTTTGTTTTTAAAAATCAAGATGGCCGAAAACAAAACACTAATTAATTATGTCATTTATGGTTTTGAAAGTGAATTTTATGATAGATATAAAGTGTGATATATCAAATTAGGTTAAAATTTTCCGATCTTTATAAAAATCGTGTTATTTTTTTTATTTTTTAAATTTTATAAAATCCAAGATGGCCAAAAATAAATAATGCGGGTATATTACGGTAGATAATTAAAAAACGCGTAAAATGAGTCCAAACTCGACCTATCGATGTATTATAACACCCGAGATATCTTTGTTTTTAAAAATCAAGATGGCCGAAAACAAAACAATAATTAATTATGTCATTTATGGTATTGAAAGTGAATTTGATGGTAGATATAGAACGTGATATATCAAATTAGGTTAGAATTTTCCGATCTTTACAAAAATCGTATTATTTTTTTTGTTTTTTAAATTTTATAAAATCCACGATGGCTGAAAATAAATAATGCGTGTATATTACGGTAGATAATTAAAAAGCGCGTAAAATGAGTCCAAACTCGATCTATCGATGTAGTATAACACCCGAGATATCTTTGTTTTTAAAAATCAAGATGGCCGAAAACAAAACAATAATTAATTATGTCATTTATGGTTTTGAAAGTGAATTTGATGGTAGATATAGAGCGTGATATATCAAATTAGGTTAGAATTTTCGGATCTTTACGAAAATCGTATTATTTTTTCTTGTTTTTTAAATTTTAGTATATTACGGTAGATAATTAAAAAACGCGTAAAATGAGTCCAAACTCGACCTATCTATGTGTTATAACGCCCGAGATATCTTTGTTTTTAAAAGTTAAGATGGCCGAAAACAAAACACTAATTAATTATGTCATTTATGGTTTTGAAAGTGAATTTGATGGTAGATATAGAACGTGATATATCAAATTAGGTTAAAATTTTCCGATCTTTACGAAAATCGTATTATTTTTTTTGTTTTTTAAATTTTATAAAATCCAAGATGGTCAAAAATAAATAATGTACGTATATTACGGTAGTTAAGTAAAAAACGCGTAAAATGAGTCCAAACTCGACCTATCTATGTGTTATAACGCTGAGATATCCTGGTTTTTAAAAATCAAGATGGCCGAAAACAAAACACTAATTAATTATGTCATTTATGGTTTTGAAAGTGAATTTGATGGTAGATATAAAGCGTGATATATCAAATTAGGTTAGAATTTTCCGATCTTTACAAAAATCGTATTATTTTTTTTATTTTTAAAATTTTATAAAATCCAAGATGGCCGAAAAAAATAATGTGCGTATATTACGGTAGATAATTAAAAAACGCGTAAAATGAGTCCAAACTCGACCTATCGATGTGTTATAACACCCGAGATATCTTTATTTTTAAAAATCAAGATGGCCGAAAACAAAACACTAATTATTTATGTCATTTATGGTTTAAAAAGTGAATTTGGTGGTAGATATAGAGTATGATATATCAAATTAGGTTAGAATTTTCCGATCTTTACAAAAATCGTATTATTTTTTCTTGTTTTTTAAATTTTATAAAATTTTACATTTTATGATAGATATAGGATGTGATATATGAAATTAGGTTAGAATTTTCCGATCTTCACAAAAATTGTATTATTTTTTTAATTGTCATAAATTTTTTGACAGCACGTCCGGTCGAAGGTTAATACCAACCTTAATTTCTGATTTTTTTTAATTAAATTTGTTTTTGTGACAAATTTTAAGACATTTTATAAAAATTAAGAATATATCAAAATGACATTGACATTTCAAACCGGAAGTTGCTTATATGTCAAGTAATATTGGAATTATATAATATGTCAATAATATAAAAATATTGGAATATTGAAATATGTCAAAATTGAGGTTGACATTTTACACCTGAAGTTAGTTATCATATGATAGACAAATGGACAACTTCATGGTGTTCTTTCATCATGTATTTTTTATTAAAAAGCTTTAAAATGTGTCCAAACATTGAATGTTTTTAGTTCTAGGTCTAGTGTTAGTTCTACTAAAATATTTTATTTTAAAATTGATTTTAAATTTTACCTCTAAATAAATCGCAGCTTCGTGGAAATTTAAATCCCAAGTTGTGTCCTCATCTTCTCGACTCAAACTAGAACGACTTCCCATTTCATCTAAAGCCTCTAAAATAATCATTTTTTTAAATTAATATCAAAAATTAAAAAAAAATATTTTGAGGTTATGTCACATCAATTAATTAACCCAATTTTGAACTAAAACTTTGTTAGAACTTGTTTATACCTTTCTTATCTCCTTAATTAAACAGTTTTAACAAAGAAATTTACCACTTTTTAACCAATTTTTTAGCGACAATTAAAATTATTTTATAAACACGCGATTCTAACCTTTAATCGTTTTGACATAAACGTCAAAATAGAATACGTCATTTCGAGATAAGAAAAAACGTTTTTTTGGTGGTTTGCGATTGGGAAATAACAAATTTGAGTTACTCACGTGAATTTGAACCGTACGTAACGTGCAAATCATCGGAAAATCGTTTATAACCATCATCGTCTGGAGATGAACATCTGGAAGTCGCCATTTTTAACAAAACCCATAGATGTATTCCCGAATCGTATAAATTCATCGATTTCTTTTGTACCTAAGATGATTTAAAAAAAATTAAGTTTATTAATGAGTTAATAGTGTTGTTTTGATGCGATTGAGTTATTTTGAGTTCAAAACCGGGTTAAAACGAGTATTAACCGGATTAATCTGATTTGAAAATTTAAATTTCGCGCGAAAAAATTAATAAGCGTCGGTAAAGTAGATTTCTAAATTGAAACGTCAAAATCTTGTCATAACAATATGGAACGATTTTAAAAGAAATTAATAATTTTTAATTAATAATCGAGTTAAAAACATGCTTAAATCGCAAAGGTAAAAAAGATTAACTAAAGTATTAATTCAAAGCGGGGTAAGTAAAACATAACCTAAAAAATTTGTTGGTTTAATCAAATTAATTTTAGATTAAAATGGATAAAACTCTCGAAATTTTTTATACGATACTAGGAATCTTAATTGCGATTACTTTAAGATTGGCAACTTCGTTACATTCTTATTCAGGGCAAGGAAAACCTCCAATGTTTGGCGATTACGAAGCTCAAAGACACTGGATGGAAATTACAGTTAATTTACCGGTTAAAGAATGGTACCGAAACTCCACAGATAACGATTTAATGTATTGGGGGTTAGATTACCCCCCTTTAACGGCGTATCACAGTTTTATATTTGGGGTAATTGCAAAAATGATCGATAAAGATTATGTGGAATTATTTAAAAGTAGAGGCTTTGAAAGTGAGGCTCATAAATTGTTTATGAGATACACCGTTTTAATAAGTGACCTTTTAATATTTATACCATCGGTTGTGTTATTCTTTTGGAGCGTTAAAAAGGATCTAAAAAATAAATTTGGGGTTATATTAACGTTGTTTTACCCCGGATTAATTTTAATCGATTATGGGCATTTTCAATACAACTGTGTTTCGTTGGGGTTATTAATATTTTCGGTTAGTTTTTTGATGAAAAAACGCAACGTTTTAGCCTCAATTTTTTTCTGCTTGTCTTTAAACTTTAAACAAATGGAATTGTACCATGCGTTTCCTTATTTTTTTTATTTATTGAGCCAATGCATTCCAAAACCGAATCATTCGATCCTCTCAGGTGTTTTTAATCTAATTAAAATCGCAATTGCGGTGGTTTTAACGTTCGTTTTGGTTTGGTTTCCTTTTATTTTTAGTTTAAATGATTTATTTCAAGTGATTCATCGGTTATTTCCGCTTGCCCGGGGGGTTTTTGAGGATAAGGTGTCGAATTTTTGGTGTTTTTTGAACATTTTTTATAAATTAAAAAGGTTTTGTCAAGCTGAGATGGTTCGGATTTGTACGATTACCACATTAATTGCTGTTTTGCCATCTTCTATTGATTTATTCGTACGACCTAACATTAAAAAATTCGTTCCAAGTTTAATAAACTCTTCATTATCATTCTTTTTATTTAGTTATCAAGTTCATGAAAAAACGATTTTAGTCGTTGCAACTCCTGTGTTGTTGTACTTACCGTTTAACCCCATTCCATGTTTTTGGTTATTAATAATTTCCATTTTTAGTATGTTTCCATTATTAATTAAAGATGGGTTAATTATCGCTACATTTTCTTTAACCATGATTTATTCCATTACTTTTAAATTAGTTTATTTAGAAACTAATAAAATGGGATTTTCAATTGGATTAAAAGGGTTATTAAAGGATTTCTTGGATGATAAATCAAATTTTTTCAACGTTTTATCTAAACATAAAACGTTTTTGCAACGTTTATTAACCTCTTCGTTTATAATCGTTTCGATATCCACGTTGATTTTGTTGTGCTTAATTTCGTTAATTTTTAAGCCACCAATTCATTACCCCGATTTATTCCCTTTATTAATCTCGACGTTTTCTTGCTTACACTTTATAGGGTTTTACGTTTATTTCAATTGGATCCAACTTAGAATACCACAGAGTTTTGATGATATTAAGTTAAAAAGTTTGTAAATAAACCTAAAAATTTTTTTTGAGGTTATGTTTTCTTATTTTTGTAAAAAACTGAGTTACCTTAAACGCATTTATTAAAAATAAAGTTATTATTATTTTATTTATGTCTCATCATTTCAAAAAATGATTATATTTGCTTAAATTCTCGAAAATCGCAATAAATTTGAGGAAAAATTAAATGATAGGTTAGGAAAATTAAAGGAAACTACTTTACCTACTAACGCCGATAAAGCAGATTTCTAAATTTCAAAATAACTTTAAAATATTATTATAAAAACAATAAATTAAAATTAGTGCAAAATTAGAACTAACACTATACCTAGAACTAGAATCATTCGGGTTTAGCCGTCTTAAGAGACGTGCGGCTAAATCCAAATGATTCTAGTTCTAGGTGTAGTGTTAGTTCTGCTGAATGACATATTAAAGATTAAATTACTATTTTCTTACAATTTGACACTCTTAATGACTTACTTTCTGCTACTAATTGACGTTCTAACTGTCAAATTTGATCATTTTGCATCACAAAAAAATTTTAACGTCAAAAGTGACGTTTGAATGACATATTAAAGATTAAATTACAATTTGACATTCTCAATGACATATTAATCTCAATTTTTGCTACCAATTGACGTTCTAACTGTAAAATTTGATTATTTTACATCACAGGAAGATTTTAATGTCAAAAGTGACATCTAAATGACATATTTACCTTACTTTCTGTTACCAATTGACGTTTTAACTGTCAAATTTGATCATTTTGCGTCATAAGAAAATTTTAACGTAAAAAGTGACATTTGAATGACATATTAAAGACAAAATTGACAGTTTGACATTCTAAATGACATATTTAGCTTATTATCTGCTAGCAGTTGACATTCTAACTGTCAAAAGTGACGTTTGAATGACATATTAAGTATTAAATTAAAATTTTCTTGCAATTTGACTTTTTTAATGACACATCAACCTCAATCTTTGCTATCAATTGACGTTCTAACTGTAAAATTTGATTATTTTACATTACAGGACGATTTTAAAGTCAAAAGTGACATTTTAATGACATATTTACCTTACTTTCTGTTACCAATTGACGTTCTAACTGTCAAATTTGATCATTTTGCACCACAAGAAAATTTTAACGTAAAAAGTGATATTTGAATGACATATTAAAGACAAAATTGACAGTTTGACATTCTAAATGACATATTTTGCTTATTTTCTGCTACCAGTTGACATTCTAACTGTCAAAAGTGACGTTTGGATGACATATTAAACATTAAATTCAAATTTTCCTGCAATTTGACATTTTTAATGACACATCAACCTCAATCTTTGCTATCAATTGACGTTCTAACTGTAAAATTTGATTATTTTACATTACAGGAAGATTTTAAAGTCAAAAGTGACATTTAAATGACATATTTACCTTACTTTCTGTTACCAATTGACGTTCTAACTGTCAAATTTGATCATTTTGCATCACAAGAAAATTTTAACGTAAAAAGTGACATTTGAATGACATATTAAAGACAAAATTGACAGTTTGACATTCTAAATGACATATTTAGCTTATTATCTGCTAGCAGTTGACATTCTAACTGTCAAAAGTGACGTTTGAATGACATATTAAGGATTAAATTAAAATTTTCTTGCAATTTGACTTTTTTAATGACACATCAACCTCAATCTTTGCTACCGATTGACGTTCTAACTGTAAAATTTGATTATTTTGCATCACAGGAAGATTTTAAAGTTAAAAGTGACATCTAAATGATAGTTTAAAAACAAAATTGACAATTTGACATTCTAAATGACATATTTACCTTACTTTCTGCTACCAATTGACGTTCTAACTGTCAAAAGTGACGTTTGAATGACATATTAAAGATTAAATTAAAATTTTCTTGCAATTTGACATTTTTAATGACACATCAACCTCAATCTTTGCTACCAATTGACGTTCTAACTGTAAAATTTGATTATTTTACATCACAGAAAGATTTTAAAGTCAAAAGTGACATTTAAATCACAGTTTAAAGACAAAATTGACAGTTTGACATTCTAAATGACATATTTACCTTACTTTCTGTCACCAATTGACGTTCTAACTGTCAAATTTGATCATTTTGCATCACAAGAAAAGTTTAACGTCAAAAGTGACATTGGAATGGCATATTAAAGACAAAATTGACAGTTTGACATTCTAAATGACATATTTAGCTTATTATCTGCTACCAGTTGGCAACATTCTAACTGTCAAAAGTGACGTTTGAATGACATATTAAAGATTCAATTGAAATTTACTTGCAATTTGACATTTTTAATGACATATCAACCTCAATTTTTGCTACCAATTGATGTTCTAACTATAAAATTTGATTATTTTACATCACAGGAAGATTTTAATATCAAAAGTGTTGTCTAAAATGATACCTTAAAGGCAAAATTGACAATTTGATATTCTAAATGACATATTTATCTTATTTTTTGCTACCAATTGACATTCTAACAGTCAAATATGATCATTTTGCACCACAAAAAAATTTAAACGTCAAAAGTGACATTTGAATGACATATTAAAGATTAAATTACAATATTCTTACAATTTGACATTCTTAATGACATATCAACCTTAATTTTTGCTACCAATTGACGTTCTAACTGTAAAATTTGATTATTTTACATCACACGTTGATTTTAATGTCAAAAGTGATATTTTAGTTATATTTTCTTATTTTTGTTACCTTAAACGCATTTATTAAAAATAAAGTTATTATTATTTTATTTATGTCTCATCATTCCAAAAAAAGGATATTATTCGCTTAAATTCACGAAAATCTCAATTAATTTGAGGAATTAAATGATAGGTTAGGAAAATTAAAAGAAACTACTTTACCGACCCAACGTCGATAAAGCAGATTTCTGGACATAAATGCAATAAAAATAACATTCAAAAATTATATTACAAAAACAACAATAAATTAAAATTATTTAGTTAATTTTTATGCAATTTCATACCCTAAAACGCTCTCTACGCTTCCTAACGCGTCTTAAGAGAAGTACTGCTAAACCCGAATGAGTTTAAAACTAACACTAGACCTAGAACTAGAAAGTGTTAGTTGTAGTTTTAGTTGTTATTAAGCGCTAGATTGTTGTATATTTTTTCCTTATTTTCTGCTACCAATTGACATTTTAAATGTCAAATTTGATCATTTCGAATCACAAGAAAATTTTAACGTCAAAAGTGACATTTGAATGACATATTAAAGATTAAATTACAATATTTTTACAATTTGACATATCAAACTTAATTTTTGCTACCAATTGACGTTCTAACTGTAAAATTTGATTATTTTACATCACACGTTGATTTTAATGTCGAAAGTAATATTTTAGTTATGTTTTTTTATTAGTTTTGTTATCTTAAACGCATTTATTAAAAATAAAGTTATTATTATTTTATTTATGTCTCACCATTCAAAAAAAAACGATTATATTCGTTTAAATTCACGAAAATCTCAATTAATTTGAGGAATCAAATGATAGGTTAGGAAAAATTAAAGGAAACTACTTTACCGAACCAACGTCGATAAAGCAGATTTCTGGATTTAAATACAATAAAAATAACCTTAGAAATTTGTATTATAAAAACAACAATAAATTAAAATTACTTACTTAATTATTTTATCCAATTTCATACCCTAAAACGCTCTCTAAATTATACCCAAACATTTTAAAATCGGCCTCGTACATCCGATACAAATCGCGTATTTCCTCCAAAGACAACGTTGCGAAATACGTGCGAAGATGATCCCCGGTGTGACTTGATCGCGTTTGAGGGAATTGAAGAACATTGGGGGCTCCAATCATTGATAGGACAACTTTGGAATCGTCTTCAAATCGCTCGTATTTCCCGATAAACGTGTAATTAACGTTACATGGGAAACAAAGTTGATTAACCGACTTCCAATGTTCGTTCATATCGGCCCCGGAACCTTCTTTTAATAGGTAACGAACGAATTCTTTGAAGGTTACGTTATCTCCCGCGTCTAAATCGCGTTGTGATGGGTTTTTCCGGTAACTTTTAATTATATATTTCCCAATTCTCGCCTAAAATAACACAAACATTTAAATTTGGTGATTTTTTTAGGTTAAAAAAGGCTACCTAACCTGGAAATACCTCGCGCTTAAAGAATCCCCAACTAATTTATTCCGATACGCCGATAATAACCTCTCAAAAGGGTGTCTAACCATCAAAAAGGTGGTATAATCATTTAAAATTTGCAAAGAATCTTTTTTGGGGAGACTTGAAAGCTTTAATAAGCTTTTTTCGTTGTGGGCTAAATCAGCTGGGATGCTCATTAAATCGGTGACGTTCGTTTTTTCGGTTAAAACCATAAAAACGCGTTTCCAATTCGTGCAAGCGACTTTTGGGACGTAACAATACAAAAATTTATGTTTGTGGTCCACTAATAAATGATCTAATGAATTTAAATCGAAATTTGTGGTGTTTTTTAATGATTTACAACCTTTGGAAAGCTCTTCTTGGCGCAAAACTTGATCTAACCATAAAAAACTTGTTGTATGTTGGATTAAAAGTAAATTAATAAATAAAACGATTTTATCCAACATCTTTAACACCTCGTTTTCTTTCGCAATTTTTTAACAAACTCGATTTCGGATTTATTTCGAATTCCGTAAACGGAAACATACTCTCGATCGTCCGATAAAACGTTACCGGAACATTTTAAATCGTAAGTTTTCCAAATATAGGACCAAGAAATCTTCGTTTTACTCCGTAAACGTTGTTGCCTTAACCAAAATGTGCGTTGGATCGTTTTTTTTAGGTCTCGAACTGTGGTTGAGTTTTGAGGGATCTAAAAATTAAAAAAAATGTTATTTAAAGTTAATATTTCTAAAAAAAAATAACCTTTATGCTTGAACTATTTATTGATGTGTGATTTAAAGTTGCGCAAAACTTTAATTGAGTCAATAAAGATTATCTAAAGATTGATTTGGATTTTTTGCATGTAAATGATAAGTTATCAAAACTTGAAAATATTTCCACTTAATCGAATTATTAGATTTAGAAGTAAACATAACCTAAAAATAAATCTTACCACTATAGGAAGGGGGCTCTCTGTATTCCTTAACAAAGTAACGGTAATACTTTGTCCCTGAGCGACAGCAATTTGCGCCAAAACCTCCTCGGTGGTTACATCCGTGGGTAAATCGCTTAATAAAGAGTCGGAAGCCAATAACCTCCTGAGGGAGCTTTGAGTCACCTCGAGTAATTCTTCGTGGCTGAGAGCGTCCAATTCCGCGCGTAAATTAGCTTCTTCACTCATCCTGAAAAACGCGGCGATTACGCAGGGTTAAAAGGTCAATTTAATACGAGTCTCGGAATGTAAAATAAAGAAAATAAAAATCGAGGTTATGAAGGTAAAAAAACACAAAATGGACGCCGATTGTTGACATTGTTATCATTTTTTTTTATCACCGCCATCTATGAGGGGTGAAATAAATTTAATTATATATTTAAATTATTTTATAATTATTAATAATAATCAATTTTTTTTGTTTATACTTACCATTTATGATCCTTGAAATACACCAATTAAAACGAACGTAACGGTAAGATAAATTAAACTAAAACGGGTTTATAACGATACGTGTGACGTCAGCGTTAAAACGAACGTTAAAATAATTGTTATCGTTGGCGAATTTATAAACAATATGCAACTTGGTGATTAATTACACGTTTTCTTTGAAAACTACTTTTAAACGTCCTCGAGATCAACCGCCATCTAAGAAAGTATTCGCGATTTAATTTTATTTAAATTCAAGTAGCGCCATCTAACGAAAATTTCTCACAATTTTAGTTTGACGTTACAAATATAGATGGATTCTTGCGGTTTTCTTGGTTGTTGGAGCGTTAAAATCTCTTTCTGCGTGCAGAAACAGTTATATACGGATGTTACAGTTAGTTCTTGGCGGAAATAATAAATTCGTTTAAAAAGAACGCATTTGCGAATAAAAAGAAACTTTTTTACGTAACTCAAAGTGAAAGTGATTTTTTTATAAAAGTAGGCGTTGGTTTTAAGTTTTAACAAAAGAAGCATTAACGTCAACGAAACCAGAATGTAAGTTAAGTTATAATTTAAATTAATAAAATCAAAATTGATTTATTCCTTTTTTAGAAATCAAAATGAAATCGATTTTATTTCCGGTGTTAATTTCAATGATGGTTTTAGAAACGTTAAGTAAAGATATGTTAAGGAAAAGTATCGTTTTTGACAAACACACCCCCGACGTTTTTTATTGTCCATTAGAAAAACCAACGGGATTCGATAAATTAATCGTTAGGTAAGTTTTGAAGGTAAACATGTCTATATTAAGTCATTAAAATGACATCACCTTTCTAAAAATACTTAACCTTAAAAAAATTTAAAATAAGTGTCAAAAATGACATTTAACCTAAAAAAAATTTTTTAGGGCACGTCCATTAAAAAAGTTGTGCGAATTTGAAGGAAAACCACTTCCAGAAGACTACAAAAGTGATTGTTACAAAGATATAGATGAATCTGATTTTGCATGTAAAGAGAAATATCGTATAATGGTAATTGTATGAGTTATCGTTTAAATAAGCTTTTAACGATTTTATTTAATTAAGTGTTGTGGGTAGGTTAATTTAATTTTTTAATGAATCAATTTTGTTTTGCAGAAAAGCATACACAAAGACAAAAAATTAACAAAGAGCGAAAAAGGAAGCCATAGCTAAAGAAATGTTCACGTTTATGTACAGATTAATTAAATTTATAAAGAAACACGCTGCCGAGCCAAAATAATCAACTCCTATTTAATTAATTAATTCGCCTTTTTGTAACCAGATTAACTTATTTTAATTTATTAATAACTTTATCCCTCTCAAAGCTTTTAAAAAAAGCTTCAAATAAACTGTTAAGTTTATAATGGTGGTGGTTAACTTTAATTAATTAATTAATTATTTAATTTATTTATTTTTTAATTTAAAATGCACGTTTTTGTCTTCGTTCTTTTATTTACTTCATTTGAAACCCTTTTTTTATAAAAAAAAAAGATTTCTTTTTATTTTTTAATTTCCTTTAGTTAATTAATTTTTGATTCATTTGATTTTTGGCAAAAAACGTGTTTTCAAAACGGGTAATTATTAATATTTTTTTAATTATTATAAATGATTGTACAAAAAAAATACTTTTATTAATTCATTGTTGACTTTTTAGATGAGATTGCAACCGCCTGGTTCTGAAACGCCCTATGATGGTCAAAGATTGAAACGATTCTTGGAAACCGACATGGATTATGTTAGGAAATTAATGGGGAAAGATCGAAAATTGAAAAATCGTCTTTAAATTAATTCCATAAAAAAAATGAATATGAAAAAAAGAAAAATGTGGTACTAAAAATGGAGTGATAATCTTGTTAAAAACGTTGGAACATATAAAAAATCTATTTAATAAACTAATTTATTAACAAATTTAGTTTTTTTTATTTAGTCCTTTTTAGGTTGGTACTTTTTTCATCAATTAATTGAAAAGAATCATTTCACATTCTAAAGTTGGCACCAACAACCTTAAAAATGACATTTCCTATTGTCAAGTTGACGTCTTGAACCTCAAAATGACATTTTATAACTCAACAAAAAGAAAATCATTAATAATTAATTCTGAAGTCCTAAAAAAGCTTCAAAATTGCATGTTATATTCTCATATTGATGCGTAAACATCAAATTGACATTTCTATTAATCAAAATGACATATTCTACCCTGAATTTGACACTTTCTGTTGTGAAATTGACACCTACAACTTCAAAATGTCATTATCGCCCTTGACGTTGATGGTTTTAACCTCAAAATGATATTTATTACTCTTAAAATGACATTATTAAGTTCAAAACGTCATTTTTTATTTACAAAATGGCGAGGTTGACGTTTTAAACTGTACGATGACTCAGCATTTTTGACAATGACAATTTTGACTTCAAAATGGCGGTTCTTTTTCATAAAACGTCATTTTCTAGCGTCAAATTGACATTTTGAACGTCAAAAAGATATTCGGTATACTCATGGACTTTAAAACGACATTAATTACCGTAAAGTTGACTTTTTTAACTTCAAAATGACATCGTCATTTTTGACATTGACGTTTTAAACATTAAAATGACATTTCTTATTCTCAAGGTCACTTCATGAACCTCAAAATAATATTTTTTCTAATCAAGTTGACATTTTCAACTTTTCCTACTTTTAAAACGTCATTATAAACTTTAAAACGACATTTTTTATTATGAAGTTAACATCTTAAACTTTAAAATGACATTGTCATATTTGACATTGACGTTTTAAACATCAAAATGACATTTCTTATTCTCAAACAAACTTCATGAACCTCAAAATAACATTTCTTCTAATCAAGTTGACATNTTGACGTTTTAAACTGTACGATGACTCAGCATTTTTGACAATGACAATTTTGACTTCAAAATGGCGGTTCTTTTTCATAAAACGTCATTTTCTAGTATCAAATTGACATTTTGAACTTCAAAAAGATACTCATTGACTTTTTTAACTTCAGAATGACATCGTCATATTTGACATTGACGTTTAAACATCAAAATGACATTTCTTATTCTCAAGGTCACTTCATGAACCTGAAAATAATATTTTTTCTAATCAAGTTGACATTTTCAACTTTTCCTATTTTTAAAACGTCATTATAAACTTTAAAACGACAGTTTTTATCATGAAGTTGACATCTTAAACTTTAAAATGACATTGTCATATTTGACATTGACGTTTTAAGCATCAAAATGACATTTCTTATTCTCAAGGTCACTTCATGAACCTCAAAATACCATTCTTTCTAATCAAGTTGACATTTTCAACTCCAAAATGACACTTCCTATTATGAAGTTGTCATCTTCAACTTCAAAATGATGTGAAATTGTTGTTTTAAACTTTAAAATGATATTTCCTACTTTTAAAATGTCATTATCAACCTTAAAACGACATTTTTTATTATGAAGTTGACACCTTAAACTTTAAAATGATATTGTCATATTTGACATTGACGTTTTAAACATCCAAATGACATTTCTTATTCTCAAGGTCACTTCATGAACCTCAAAATAAAATTTTTTCTAATCAAGTTGACATTTTCAACTCCAAAATGACATTTCCTATTATGAAGTTGTCATCTTAAACTTCAAAATGATGTGAAATTGTTGTTTTAAACTTTAAAATGATATTTCCTACTTTTAAAACGTCATTATCAACTTTAAAACGACATTTTTATTATGAAGTTGACATCTTAAACTTTAAAATGACATTGTCATATTTGACATTGACGTTTTAAACATCCAAATGACATTTCTTATTCTCAAGGTCACTTCATGAACCTCAAAATAACATTTTTTCTAATCAAGTTGACATTTTCAACTCCAAAATGACATTTCCTATTATGAAGTTGTCATCTTAAACTTCAAAATGATGTGAAATTGTTGTTTTAAACTTTAAAATGATATTTCCTACTTTTAAAACGTCATTATCAACTTTAAAACGACATTTTTTATTATGAAGTTGACATCTTAAACTTTAAAATGACATTGTCATATTTGACATTGACGTTTTAAGCATAAAAATGACACTTCTTATTCTCAAACAAACTTCATGAACCTCAAAATAACATTTTTTCTAATCAAGTTGACATTTTCAACTCCAAAATGACACTTCCTATTATGAAGTTGTCATCTGCAACTTCAAAATGATGTGAAATTGTTGTTTTAAACTTTAAAATTATATTTTCTACTTTTAAAACGTCATTATCAACTTTAAAACGACATTTTTTATTATGAAGTTGACATCTTAAACTTTAAAATGACATTGTCATATTTGACATTAAACATCAAAATGACATTTCTTATTCTCAAGGTCACTTCATGAACTCACTTCATGAACCTCAAAATAACATTTCTTCTAATCAAGTTGACATTTTCAACTCCAAAATGACATTTCCTATTATGAAGTTGTCATCTTAAACTTCAAAATGATGTGAAATTGTTGTTTTAAACTTTAAAATGATATTTCCTTCTTTTAAAACGTCATTATCAACTTTAAAACAACATTTTTATTATGAAGTTGACATCCTAAACTTTAAAATGATATTGTCATATTTGACATTGACGTTTTAAACATCAAAATGACATTTCTTATTCTCAAGGTCACTTCATGAACCTCAAAATAAAATTTTTTGTAATCAAGTTGACATTTTCAACTCCAAAATGATATTTCCCGTTATGAAGTTGTTATCTTAAACTTCAAAATGATGTGAAATTGTTGTTTTAAACTTTAAAGTGATATTTCCAATTTTTAAAACGTCATTATCAACTTTAAAACGACATTTTTATTATGAAGTTGACATCTTAAACTTTAAAATGATATTCTCACATTTGACATTGACGTTTTAAGCATCAAAATGACATTTCTAATTCTCAAGGTCACTTCATGAACCTCAAAATAACATTTTTTCTAATCAAGTTGACATTTTCAACTCCAAAATGACATTTCCTATTATGAAGTTGTCATCTTAAACTTCAAAATGATACGAAATTGCTGTTTTAAACTTTAAAATGATATTTCCTACTTTTAAAATGTCATTATCAACTTTAAAACGATATTTTTTATTATGAAGTTGACATCTTAAACTTTAAAATGACATTGTCATATTTGACATTGACGTTTTAAGCATCAAAATGACATTTCTTATTCTCAAGGTGACTTCATGAACCTCAAAATAACATTTTTTCTAATCAAGTTGACATTTTCAACTCCAAAATGACATTTTCTATTATGAAGTTGTCATCTTAAACTTCAAAATGGTGTGAAATTGTTGTTTTAAACTTTAAAATTATATTTTCTACTTTTAAAACGTCATTATCAACTTTAAAACGACATTTTTTATTATGAAGTTAACATCTTAAACTTTAAAATGACATTGTCATATTTGACATTCGTTTTAAACATCAAAATGACATTTCTTATTCTCAAGGTCACTTCATGAACCTCAAAATAACATTTTTTCTAATCAAGTTGACATTTTCAACTCCAAAATGACATTTCCTATTATGAAGTTGTCATCTTAAACTTCAAAATGATATGAAATTATTTTAAACTTTAAAATAATATTTCCAACTTTTAAAACGTCATTATCAACTTTAAAACGGCATTTTTTATTATGAAGTTGACATCTTAAACTTTAAAATGACATTGTCATATTTGACATTCACGTTTTAAACATCAAAATGACATTTCTTATTCTCAAGGTAACTTCATGAACCTCAAAACAACATTTTTTCTAATCAAATTAACATTTTCAACTCCAAAATGACATTTCCTATTATGAAGTTGTCATCTTAAACTTCAAAATGATGTGAAATTGTTGTTTTAAACTTTAAAGTGATATTTCCTACTTTTAAAACGTCATTATCAACTTTAAAACGACATTTTTATTATGAAGTTGACATCTTAAACTTTGAAATGACATTGTCATATTTGACATTGACGTTTTAAGCATCAAAATGACATTTCTTATTCTCAAGGTCACTTCATGAACCTCAAAATAACATTTTTTCTAATCAAGTTGACATTTTCAACTCCAAAATGACATTTCCTATTATGAAGTTGTCATCTTAAACTTCAAAATGATGTGAAATTGTTGTTTTAAACATTAAAATGATATTTCCTAAAATGACATTCATTGAAGTTCATGTTCTAATTTATTATTGTGAAGTTGACATTTTATTAAATGCAGAATTTTTTAGTTTGACATCTAAACTGTCACAATGGTATAAATGACATTTTAAATTTGAAGTTGACATTTCGTCAAACTTCACTGCAAAGCTTGTAACTTTGAGATAAACTCCAAAATGGCATAAATGACATCTATTAAAGCAATAATATTTTCTAGCATGAAGTTGACATTTTATTAAACTTCAAAATAAAATGTTTTACCTTGTAAATGACAACTTAATCTTCAAAATGACGTTTTAAAGCTCTATTTGATATCTCGAATTAAAAAAAAATGAGGTTAAATGAAAAAAATTGAAGTTTAAAACTTCAAATATAATTTTAGATGTAATTTTTAAAATTCATTGTCAAGAAAATGAAATTTCACGAATTTTAATACCAAACACGCCTAGGTCGGAATTAAATACGACGAAGATACCATTTTTTAAAAAGATAAACAAAAGAAAAAAATGAAACAATAGACAATCGCTATCTAAAAAAAATTAGTTAAAACGCTCTAATTTTAAAACGGTTAAAGATAAATAGGTCGTGTTTGGTATCAAATTACGCGTTACACAATTTCCTATCGAATTAAACCAAAATAAACACTCCAATCCGTATTTATTTTTAAAACGATTTAATTTTCGGTTCAAATTAAAGGTTAAAAACGTTTCGTAACATCACACCTAATTAAAAAAAGCAAAAAATTCAAAATCATTAAAGTAAACATTTACGTTATCGCTTATCACGGTTATTAAGCGTGTTTAGGTTAAATATTTAACTCAATTTACGAACAACAATCGCCGTTGTAGTATAAATACAGCGAAGATCATCCGAGAAACACTTAGATTTAAAACATTTCGAAAAAATGAACCAAAATAGTAATTGTAAAGAATTTAAAAGCATCGATGATATACTTGAAAAATTAGAAAAAGACGATTTAGATGTGCTAAAAAAAGTTTTATACGGTACCAACGTTTCAACACTAAATCTAAACGTAAAAAGTGATGAAAACATCGAAATTAAAAGTTTTCGATTTTCCGCGGAAAAGGAAGAATTAAGAAACCCAAAAATCGTTCGGGTCGGATTATTCCAACATCGAATTCCTTTAGAAACATGGGCCTCGATACAAAAACATCGAGAAGCTTTACAAGAATTAGCAAAAAAAGCTATTCATTTAGCAGCCGAGGGAGGAGTTAATATTTTTTGTTTCCAAGAGGCTTGGAGTAAATAAACCCAAAATTAAATTATTAAATCATTTAATAACCATTTTTAGACATGCCCTTTGCTTTTTGCACGCGGGAAAAATCGCCTTGGTGTGAATACGCGGAAGATGCAAAAAATGGAGTGACAACGAAATTTTTATCGGAATTGGCCAAACAATTTAACATGGTTATTATATCACCGATTTTAGAGCGAGATGAGATCCACGGAGATACAATTTGGAACACAGCCGTGGTTATTGATAATCATGGTGATTATTTGGGGAAACATCGCAAAAATCATATCCCGAGGGTTGGGGATTTTAATGAGTCGAGTTATTATTTCGAAGGAAATACGGGACACCCTGTATTTCAGGTGATTATTTCAAATTGTTTAATTTTTTATTCCCCTTTAATTTTTTAGACAGAATTTGGCCGAATTGCTATTAATATCTGTTATGGGAGACACCACCCCCTCAATTGGATCATGTTCGGGTTAAACGGAGCGGAAATAGTTTTTAACCCCTCAGCAACTGTAATTAATTAAAATGGATTAAAATTAATAAATTAAATAATTAATTTTCGTTTAGGTGGGGGATTTGAGCGAACCTATGTGGGGGGTTGAAGCTAGATGTGCTGCGATAGCCAATAGTTACTTTACTTGTGCCATAAATCGGGTTGGAACGGAAACTTTTCGGAATGAATTCACCTCAGGGAATGGAAAAGCAGCACATAAAGATTTCGGGCATTTTTATGGAAGCAGTTACGTTGCGAGCCCAGATGGAAGCAGATCACCGGTGAAAAAATAACTAACTAAAACTAAAAAAAAAAATAATTAATTAATTTTATTTAATTAGGGGCTATCAAGAACCGAAAACGGCCTATTAATATGCGAATTAGATTTGAATTTGACCCGCCAAGTACGAGATCAATGGTCTTTTCAGATGACTCAACGGCTCGATTTGTACGCGGAAAGCTTCAAGAAAGTACTGAACCACGATTACGAACCGCAAATAATAAAGAAATCATAATTTTAGGCTTAAAATTTAATTATTAAATACTTAACCTCAATAATCAACACTTATTTTAGGTTAATTTCGTTACCAACAACACAAAAAAAATTGTCCCCAAACGTCAAATAAAAATTATCTTAAACTTCAAAATAATAAGAAATTGTTGTTTATTATTATTATTGTACTAATTTATTAACAAATTTAGTTTCTTTTTTATTTACGCTTTTTAGGTTAGTACTTTTTTTCATCAATTAATTGAAAAGAATCATTTCATATTCTCAAGTTGGCATCAACAACCTTAAAAATGACATTTTCTACTATCAAGTTGACGTTTTGAACCCATAGACATAAAGAATGACAAATAGACAAAAATGTTACCTTTAACATTGACATTTCCTATTGTTAAATTGACATCTTAACGTCAAAATGACATTTTATAACTCAACAAAATTAAATTTGTATTTTCAAATTAATATTAACAATTTCAAAGTGACATGTCATATTTTCATATTGATGTGTAAACATCAAATTGACATTTCTATTAAGGGAGTAGAACACTGTTACGGACTAAAAAATATAGTTTCTTATGGATTTTTTTAAAGAAAAACAACTTGATATAACAGATATCTGTTATATTACATATGAAGAATGATTGTCGAAATTTCGCTATACAAAAAAAAAAGAAATAAGTATAGACCTGTTTGATCAAATGAAAAACGGCTACGTACAGTTGAAGACAAACGGTTTTTCTACAAAATGAAACTTTGTTCATATCAATTTAATGGTTAGATTTTTTGATTAACTGTCAATGAGGTCGAAAAAAGGTGTTTAAAAAATAGATTCACTTATTGCTATTCAGCAATTCCTGGACCATATAAAAGTTCCTCAACGTCCATAATTATATTTTGAACGTCATAACGGTCACGCATACGACCTTCATAGGTATTTCGTCGCGTCTGTTGTTCGGCTTTCTTCACGTGCTCTTTATCAATATCATGGCAATAATCATAAACAGTTTGGCCAATCTCAACTCCTAATTGATCTAAGACACCCAGTAGAGCGACATACCCATCATTGAATAATATTGTGCCCAGATTTGCAGCAATTTTGACAATTGTTGTGCCGCTAAATGATGATTTTGGTGCAAACTTCCAAATAATATCATTTAAGCGTTCATTATTGTTCTGATGAAACACCTGATTAAAAGGCCGTCTCTACTCATATCTTGATATATTGGCTGGATGGATGTTGCAACTTCAGCGGACATGGCAGGCTTATGTTTATAATTATTTAAATTTGTAGAGCATTTATGTAAGATAGTTGCCCAAATACTTTTCTTCATATTTTCTACAGAATTTGCATTTCTGCGTATTGCTAAACCATAATATGTCGTGACCTCTTTTATAAGGTTTGCAGTTACTTTACCTTTACTTCCTAAGCACTTTGCAGATTTTTTGCAATTTCGTAATCTTGTTCCCATACGTTCTTGTACGAGTTTTACGCATTCTTTTTTTACAATATCTGGTGAAATCTTTGGTCATACGTTTTTGAATCGCCATCACCAATATAATTTATATATTTCTTTTTATGCAATTCTTCAGCTCTTGAAAAAATTTCTATCATTGCATCGGGTTCCATTTTACCTGCGGAGCCCGTGTGATTAATGTCACATTCCTTCTCATGGTCTTCCAGCAATATTTGATACTCTGATATATGTGGTTTATTTTTCCACAAAGCACATGCCTTACAATATCCTGACTTGACGCAAATATCATGCATTTTCTTAGAGTAGTTTTCTATGACTGTTACGGTATGTTTAGGATTATTTTTATAATGTAACGATAGGATATAACACCCTATATCTTTGTTATTTTTTCGAATTTCTTGCTAAAAATTTAAACAGACAATCTTGAGATGTGTACCTATTAAAATAAATAATAAAAAAAAATCGATATTTTTAGACCGCTACACTGTTCTACCACCTTAATTAAAATGACATTATAAACTTGACAATTATATTTTTTATTCCTACAATTACATATTCTACTCTGAAGTTGACATTTTCTATCATGAAATTGACACCTACTATTTCAAAATGTTATTATCGCCGTTGACGTTGATGGTTTTAACCTCAAAACGATATTTTTTACTTTTAAAATGACAATATTTAGTTCAAAACGGCATTTATTGTTGTGAAGTTAACATCTTGAACTTCAAAATGATATGTATTATTTACAAAATAACAAAAATCGTTGGAGAGGTGAGATTTTAATTATTTTATTATACGATGGAGGATTCAAAACGAAATTTTTAGTGTCAAATTGTCATTTTGAACTTCAAAAAGATATTCGGTATTCTCAAATTGATGTAATAAACGTCAAAATTACATTTCTTACTACAAAACTGACATTTTCAACTTTAAGATGTCATTTTTTATTCACAAAATGACATTATCGATTTCAAAACGACAACTTCTTTTGGAAAGATGAACACCAAAATGACTTCAACATTTGAAATTTCAAAATGGAGGTCTAAATAACATTGTCATCTTTGACATTGACGTTCTAAACTTCAAAATGACAATTTCTATTATAAAGTTGACATCATCAACTTCAAAAACAGTTTGGCATTGATATTTTAAAATATATGGACTTTAAAACGACATTAATTATCGTGAAGTTGACTTTTTTAACTTCAAAGTGACAACGTCATTTTTGACATTGACGTTTTAAGCATCAAAATAACATTTCTTATTCTCAATCAGACTACATGAACCTCAAAATAACATTTTTTCTAGTCAAGTTGACATTTTCAACTCCAAAATGACATTTCCTATTATGAAGTTGTCATCTTAAACTTCAAAAAGATATGAAATTGTTGTTTTAAACTTTAAAACGATATTTCCTACTTTTAAAACGTCATTATAAACTTTAAAACGACATTTTTTATTATGAAGTTGACATCTTAAACTTTAAAATGACATTGTCATATTTGACATTGACGTTTTAAACATCAAAATGACATTTCTTATTCTCAAGCAGACTTCATGAACCTCAAAATAACATTTTTTCTAATCAAGTTGACATGTTCAACTTCAAAATGACATTTCGTATTATGAAGTTGTCACCATTAAACTTCAAAATGATGTGAAATTGTTGTTTTAAACGTTAAAACGATATTTCCTACTTTTAAAACGTCATTATCAACTTTAAAACGATGTTTTTTATTATGAAGTTGATATCTTAAACTTTAAAATGACATTGTCACATTTGACATTGATGTTTTAAGCATCAAAATGACATTTCTTATTCTCAAGGTCACTTCATGAACCTCAAAATAACATTTTTTCTAATCAAGTTGACATTTTCAACTCCAAAATGACATTTCCTATTATGAAGTTGTCATCTTAAACTTCAAAATGATGTGAAATTGTTGTTTTAAACTTTAAAATGATATTTCCTACTTTTAAAACGCCATTATCAACTTTAAAACGACATTTTTTATTATGAAGTTGACATCTTAAACTTTAAAATGACATTGTCACATTTGACATTGACGTTTTAAACATCAAAATGACATTTCTTATTCTCAAGGTCACTTCATGAACCTCAAAATAACATTTTTTCTAATCAAGTTGACATTTTCAACTCCAAAATGACATTTCCTATTATGAAGTTGTCATCTTAAACTTTAAAATGATGTGAAATTGTTGTTTTAAACTTTAAAATGATATTTCCTACTTTCAAAACGTCATTATTACCTTTAAAACAAAATTTTTTATTATGAAGTTGACATCTTAAACTTTAAAATGACATTGTCATATTTGACATTGACATTTTAAGCATCAAAATGACATTTCTTATTCTCAATGTCACGTCATGAACCTCAAAATAACATTTTTTCTAATCAAGTTGACATTTTCAACTCCAAAATGACATTTCCTATTATGAAGTTGTTATCTTAAACTTCAAAATGATGTGAAATTGTTGTCTTAAACTTTAAAATGAAATTTCCCACTTTTAAAACGTCATTATCACCTTTAAAACGACATTTTTTATTATGAAGTTGACATCTTAACCTTTAAAATGATATTGACACATTTGATATTGACGTTTTAAACATCAAAATAACATTTCTTATTCTCAAACAGATTTCATGAACCTCAAAATAACATTTTTTCTAATCAAGTTGACATTTTCAACTACAAAATGACATTTCCTATTATGAAGTTGTCATCTTAAACTTCACAACGATGTGAAATTGTTGTTTTAAACATTAAAATGATATTTCCTACTTTTAAAACGTCATTATGAACTTTAAAACAAAATTTTTTATTATGAAGTTGACATCTTAAACTTTAAAATGACATTGTCATATTTGACATTGAC
>NW_019280677.1:0-41834 GCF_000648695.1 Onthophagus taurus
CAAATTATTTATAACCTCCGAAGTCACAGAACTAATGGTAACAGAGACAAATAGATATGCAGACCAGTATAGAGCTGCTGAAAAATTACCCAAAGTCAGGATTAACGAATGACATGACACAAATAAAGAGGAAATTGAATGTGTCATTGGAATTTTGATTTGGATGGGCCTCTGTCAGTTTTCGTGCATTGAATTATACTGGTCCAGAAGTGTTCTGTACGCTAACAAAATCAAAGATCTAATTCCTCGTAACCGATTCCAGTTGTTGCTAAAAACATGGCATTTTCATAATAATGAAGTAATAACTGAAGATAAGTTACAAAAAAATTTTCCTTTGGCAAATTTATTAATTAAAAATTTCCAATAGCCTATTGTCCCCAAAGAGAATGTGTGTATAGAACCTTAGTACCTTTTAGAGTACGTCTAAGTTTTTGCCAATACATTAGTAACAAAAGACACAAGTTTGGCATCAAACTATATAAACTATGGACAACAACTGTCTCTGATGGAAAAACTTAAGGAAACAAAAATCACCAGGTTGACGCTCGACAGAGGGAGCAGATGGTGTTGTTGTTGGAAACATCTAAGACGCAAGGAAGAAAAGGAAAGTAACAAGTCAAGGACCAGAAACTTACAAAACGGACCCTATAATTAGCACTATGCCCTAATAATAAATTTAATTAAATTTTGAAGAGCTATAAAAGTACTAGATAGTTCTAAATTTAGAAACTTAATTCCTAACCTATGGATGAACGCATCAATCCTTTTCTTTCCTTATATAAACTATGTCTCAACAAAGGATACTTGTATAATTTTCAAGTTTATTGCGGAAAGGTGGACAAAACACCAAACCAGCCTTCTTCTGAAAAAGTAATTCTTACTTTGGCTGACAACTTGTTAGATAATTATTAGATAATTATTACACTAGTATTTAGTTAGCACATCAATTACAGAAGAGGAATACCGCCATAGTTAGAACACTGAGAATCAACAGAAAATTTAATCCAAAACACATTCTGGATAAAAAGCTACAAAAAGGAGAAACTGTTGTAGCAGAAAGCAACACAGGTGTAGTCATTCAAAAGTGGAGAGATAAACGTGATGTTTGCACCCTCAGCACAAAGCACACCGTTGAACTGAAAACAGTCATTCATTACGGCAAAGAAAATCCAAAACCAGCGATTGATTTATCTGACCAAATGAAGACATACAGAACTTCTTTACGTAGAGGAGTAAAATGGTATAGAAAACTGGCCATTGACCTAATTTTGGGTGCTGGTTTGGTGAATGCGCATATTTTGCATCAAAAAGTTGTAAATGACTAAATGTCAATAACGCAATTCAAAGAAGATCTTATTTGGAAGCTAACCAAATTGGACGTTTTTCACAATCCAGCACTAAAACCACGCATCGAGCATGTTTTAGAAGACGTGGGTACTAAGAACAGTCGTAGATGTGTTGTTTGTTACGAGAGACTTGCAAAAACTGACAGAAAACAAGCGCAAACCAAGACCACTCAGTTAAGATATCGTTGTATAGATTGCTCTAAAAAGTATTGTTTGAGGTGCTTTTTTTTAGTCCATACATGTACAAAATAGGGTAAGTCCAGGATAGTTGGACCATGTTTTTTTAGTAATTTTTTCCGAAACTTTCTAATGTCTAGGATTCAGTATATATTTTTCTAATATGTATATATGACCTTAAACAATTGTAAGCTCGTCTACAGCTGTTACACTAATCACACTTGAAGTTATGATTTTTTCTTTTTTTTACTCGGGGGTTCATCTATCCCGGGGGTACTCGATTTCGATGGACCACTTCCTAGGGATTGATGGACCGCTGGTATACGTTACTAAATCAGGGTGTTACGCAAGAAATACAGGTTATCAAAAGTATTAACATTGTTTATTTCAAAGTATAACGTTACAAACGCTTGCAAAGTGATTAATATAGAGTAATAAATTATTTAAAAATGGATAAGTAAATTTAATGGTTCACTTTCATATGAAATCCACCACCCACTAAAATTCAAACTACAATTATGAATCTTCGGTAAAATAATGTTTTATTATCAAATAAGAAACGATGAAAGTTTCCGCCGAAAAAACTCAACTATTATGTTTCCTGTACCATTGTTATCTCCAACTTTAAATATTTTCTTCCTAGCAATTAATGAATTTCTGCCCACAAAATGTCGCTTTATTTCATTGTCAAACTGTCAAGTAGACGCCTTGTAATGCCCCCAGTGCGACGTTGTCGAAATTTTGCCCATATCAATGACTTTGATAGGTCATTCTTTCCTAGAGATTGAGAGAAGGCTGAATCGGGACCACACTACAATTGCTGGGATATGGTCTTTATGGTCCGAAGAAGGTATTCAGAGGCGCCGTCCTGCTTGAAGATCCGCCCGAAGAAGCAACGCACGTGAAGACCGACGCCTTAGGCGGATGGCTACCAGGGATCGATTTCAAAAAACAAGGTCGATTGCTGTGGATTGGACGAGAGCTTTGAACCGACGCTTGTCGATGGCAACTGTTTACGGAAGAATTTCTTCCTTTGGGCTTCATTCATACCGTCCTTACCTTAGGCTTCCATTAAAACCTCCCAATAAAGCAGCCAGACTTGCATGGTGTCAAGAACGGCAAGGGTGGGTTCATCAATGGAAAATGACATCGTCTTCAGTGATGAATCAAGGTTTTGTTTATGGGTGAATTTGGAGTTCGTTCAAAGACGACACACAGCCTTAACATCTGGGGTTATGGTTTGGGGGGCGATATGTGCTGGACGAAGGCAACTCCTTACGTTCATTCCAGGCACATTAAATGCACGTAGTTACATCGACGACGTTCTGGAACCGGTGTTAGTACCTTTCATGCAGACGTTGCAGAATGCCACTTTTCAACATGATAATGCAAGACCCCATACTGCTCTGGTTACAAGAAGGTTCTTGGAGCAGGTTGGATTGCATATTTTGCCCTGGCCTGCATTTATCGCCGATTGAACATGTCTGGGATATGATAGGTCGGCGACTAAGACAAGTACCCAGGTCTCCTGAGAATCAATTTCGACACTATCTAGAGCTTGGATGGAACGAGAGTTTCAAAATTGTAGTCTAATTCTTAACGGGTCGTATATTTCATGTGAAAGTGAATGTACTTAGAAAATAAAGGTATTCAGATTTATTTTCACATGGTTCAGAACATTTAGTCATTCTGTAGTCTTCTTCTTTCAAGAATCTCGCTCCCCACAGTAATCGCATTTATTTTCGAATCTTATGCACCCTTCATGCAGAGCGAGAGCATGTCCCACATTTAATCCAATCTTCATCTCGTTTTCTTTCACTGTAGTTCTCTTTACACCATACACAATAATCTTCATCGCAGTTACTTTCATAAAGATTATCGTTGCAAATTGTGTAGGATGACGTAAATACTTTCTTCTTTTGCATTCTCTTCCTTTTATTAATGGATTGCTTCTTATTCTCACTTTTTCCCTCTAACTTCTTGTTCTCTCTGTTTTCTTTTCCTCTCTGTCTTTCTTAATTTTCTCCCTGTCTTCCTTCATTTCTTCTTTTTTCTTTTTAAGGACAATTATATGTTCCGGAGAGCTTAAAACAGTTGCTATAGTTTGACCCTTCTTTTTCAGAGTCTATACTTTATTGACACAAGGTACTGGATGTATTTTGTCCAATAACTTCGAGGGTGTTACATTTTCAGATATATCTTCGTATCGTTCAGGCTATCCAGGCACAGCAACATGCTCATAGCTTCTTGAAATACCAGAATTACTATCGTTAATTGAACAAGTAGGACCAGCAACAGCGACATTGGTCATATTGTTTTTAGAAACAAGAGTCTGGTATCGCATTAGGTTCAAAAGGAATGATTCTACAGGTTCTAAAGCTACTAATCCCATTGTCTACGTTTGCTGACTTACTCTAAGCTAGGCTAAGAAGCGTACCAAACTCCATCCAGGTAATCTTCGTGTAGTTGGAGCAAACAGAATAGTAGTTCATTTTTAAAGACTTGCAGAAAGCAGGATCTAATGGCTGAAGCCAATGGCTGATGTGGGAAGGAATACTCATCAAAATTATTTAATTTTTTTCTGCGAACTCCAGCATTTCAACACAGCTAGTATGCGATGTGTGTCCATCTAGAAGGAGGAGTATCTGCTGGATCTGCTGGTTTTCTTGGTGTAAAATGGGTTTTCATTCAATAAGAAATTAAATCACTATTTACATAGCCGCACTTTGGAGATTTCTTTACTTCAGCTTCAAGTGGCAAACCGTCACAACACTCCTACTTTAGATTCTTTCCTTTTATTATGCAAAAAGGTGGCAAGAATGTACCCTCTCCATTTAAACATGTCAATACTAAGATGGTTACACCTTTTTCTCCCGAAATAACAGAATTTACTACTTTTGCAAATTTGTTGTTAAGTTGTAAACCTGTTTCATCCATGTTGAAAATGTTATAGTTGAAAATGATATATAGATAAGACCATTTTCTTCCAAAACATTTTTAAGAGGTCAAAGTACTCTTTGACAACTATTTGATGTTTCTTAAATCCTAACCGTTTTGGAGAATTCAATTGGAAATTTAATTTAAAGAATTCCCTCCGATCAGTATGATGTAAAATATCTTCTCCGACTTTCTCGTTATGTTCTTGTCGGATCTGAGATAATTAAATTTGAGAAATATATTGTCTAAACTTATTCAAATCTTTTTTGTACAAAAAAAATTGCCACATTTCCCCCACAAATATCAACCAGACGTGCTTCACGTTTTCTTCGTATTTCACCATCTCGAAGAGTTCGTAATGGGAAAAGTTTCCTGTCGCGGACCCCAAAATATGTTCACGTGCGAGATTGGTGCCAAAGTTCTTGTTTTTTACCCCAAAAATACCCACGTTACAACAACCCACATAATATATCACCCTTTTTTTAGTAATTCAATGAATTTTGTTAAAACCGCCAATAAAATAATCGTATTTGAATGTATGTGAAGGAATAAACACAATCTAAACAGTTAAAATTGGAATGTCGGTTAACAAATGTATTACCTACATAGAATTTCAATCAGTTTCGAATGGATTTCTCAGCGAACGAGATTTCGCCCCTCTCTTTACGCGGTGGAGAAAAGCGAGAAAAGGGTTTCCGTTCATTCCGTTCGTGGAAGGCCGATTTCTAAGACGGGGCACTTTCGATTTGTATCTAGATGGTGAAAAATAGGTCCTGCCCGGTCGAACCAATTGAAGATAAGGTCACATCCATTTCCTTTCGGACGGTCTGAGGTTGATGGATCACTGATTGAAACCGATTCAATAACATTAACACTTATTTATTTCACTTTTTATTTTTCCTCAAAACACGTCGAATTAATTAAGATATTTACGCCATCATTTCGAGTTGGAATTCCTCACTCGACGGTTGTTCAACGGTTTTTGTTGTGTTCCTACGGAGTTGGGCATTTAATTACTTTTACGTTTGTTCAATTACGCAACTTCGGTGGCGGTACATCTAATGAGATCCATCCCAGGAAATTACTCAAAGTTAGCAATTGGGTTCGTTTTTGGTCAGGAAAGAGGAAGTCGGGGTTTTACTTTGAAATCGAAATCAACGTTGATGCGTCACTGATTACGAAAAGTTAATTAATTCGTTTAATGTTTTAGGAAATTTATTAATTTTTAACTTTAACAATCAAAAATTTATACTTTTATTGCATTTGATTCCTAAGGAATTTACTAAAAAGTCGAGAAGTTAAGCTTGTTAATTAATTAGCATAATAAAAAACGATAATTTGACATACAAATTTATACATTTCTTGGAAGGGTTATTAATGAAAATTAAGGGATGATCTCTATACCAGATTGAAGATGAAGGATTCCTCTTTAAAACGATATATAACACATAATAGGTTAGATTATAAAAATTATATACAAAAAAATCAAGAAATTAAGCTTGTCAATTAGCATAATGAAGAACGATAATTTGACATCTAAACTTTAAAATTTTCTGGAAGGGTTATTTATGAAAATGAAGAAATGATTTTTATACCAGATTGAAGAGAAAGGATTCCTCTTTAAAACGATGTATAACACATATTAGGTTAGATTATGAAAATTATTTGTAAAAAAATCGAGAAGTTAAGTTTTTTATTTAGTGTAACGTAAAAACGATGATTTGACATCTAAACGTTAAAAGTTCCTGGAAGGGTTATCTATGAAACTAAAAGATTGATTTTTATACTAGGTTAAAGCTGAAGGATTCCTCTTTAAAACGATATATAGCACATATTAGGTTAGATTATAAAAATTATTTACAAAAAAATCGATAAGTTAACCTTGTTTTTTCGCATAATATAAAAACTAGAAAGTGACATCTAAATTTTAAAATTTCCTGGAAGGGTTAGTTATGAAAATGAAGAAATAAGCTTTATACCAGATTGAAGATGAAGGATTCCTCTTTAAAACGATATATAAGACATATTAGGTTAGATTATAAGAATTATTTGTAAAAAAATCGGGAAGTTAAGATTGTTATTTAGCATAACGTAAAAACGATAAATTAACATCTAAACTTTAAAATTTCCTGGAAGAGTTATTTATGAAACTGAAGAAATGACCTTTATACCAGATTGAAGATGAAGGATTCCTCTTTAAAACGGTATATGACACATAATAGGTTAGATTATGAAAATTATTTACAAAATAATCGAGAAATTTAGCATATTTTTTCGCATAATATAAAAACTAGAAAGTGACATCTAAACTTTAAAATTTCCTGGAAAGGTTATTTACGAAAATGAAGAAATAAGCTTTATACCAGATTGAAGAGAAAGGATTCCTCTTTAAAACGATATATAACACATATTAGGTTGGTTATAAGAATTATTTATAAAAAAATCGGGTAGTTAAGATTGTTATTTAGCATAACGTAAAAACGATAAATTAACATCTAAACTTTATAATATCCTGGAAGGGTTATTTATGAAAATTAAGTAATGACCTTTATA
The DNA here is from genome assembly GCF_000648695.1 of Onthophagus taurus. Classification (NCBI taxonomy): domain Eukaryota; kingdom Metazoa; phylum Arthropoda; class Insecta; order Coleoptera; family Scarabaeidae; genus Onthophagus; species Onthophagus taurus. The sequence goes on from NW_019280677.1 coordinate 7,014, forward strand.
CCAGATTGAAGATGAAGGATTCCTCTCTAAAACGATATATAACACATAATAGGTTAGATTATGAAAATTATTTACAAAAAAATCAAGAAATTAACCTTGTCAATTAGCATAATGAAAAACGATAATTTGACATCTAAACTTTAAAACTTCCTGGAAGGGTTGTTTATGAAAATTAAGAAATGACCTTTATACCAGATTGAAGATGAAGGATTCCTCTTTAAAACGATATATAACACATAATATGTTAGATTATGAAAATTATTTACAAAAAATATCAAGAAATTAACCTTGTCAATTAGCATAATGAAAAACGATAATTTGACACATAAACTTTAAAATTTCCTGGAAGGGTTGTTTATGAAAATTAAGAAATGATCGTTATACGAGATTGAAGATGATTTGTTTATTAAAATAAACTTTCCTTTCGCTCGACAATTGCTGTTTGTTGAACAGGTTACCAGATAGAAATTGTATTGAAAGCCAAAGAGTTTTACGATTTGTAATGAGTAAAGTAGAGAAGCCAAAGGAGGCGGAAAAAGTTGGTGATTGGGAACAAAGGGACGCAAAAGCACAAGAACAATTGGTGTGTGGAATAGAAGATAAGAAATGTGGGAAAAGCTTCGTACAATTTATGAGAATAAATCACAGATCAGTGTTCACTTATTACAACAAAGGTTTTTTAACCTCAAATATAAAGAAGAAAAAGGTATCGCTGAATTTATATCAGAAATCGAAGAAATACAAAATTGCCTTAAAGAGCAAGGGGAAGAAATAAGTAATAAAATGGCTATAACCAAAGTTCTAATGTCACTACCAGAAGAATTGAAACACTGCGTATCAGCTTGGGAATCTACGCCAATGGAAAAACAAACATTACCGGAATTGATGTCAAGATTAATGATTGAAGAATATAGAAATAAGAAAGATTCTTTATCTACTTCCGCGTTATTTACTAAAGAAAGAAAACAGGTAGATTGGAAAAGAGAGATCAGATGCTTCAATTGTAACCGAAAGGGACATGTTAAAAGGAACTATGCGAACTTAAAACCACAAGACATCAAAAAGGCTTGTAGATTGGCATTGCAAAATGGCCCATATTCATTTTGAACAGGTTAGAAAGGGTTTAAAAAGAAATTAAACACCTTACAAAGGAGGTCAATGATCCTTTCTGTAAAGAATGTCTAACCGGAAAACAACAACACATAACTTTCCCGATAACTAATTCACGAGCTAAAAAAACAGGTGAATTAATACATTGAGATTTGGAGGGACCAATGGAAGTGTCATCATTGGGAGAAGCAAAATATTTTTTATTGTTGAAAGATGATTTTTCAAATTACAGAACTGTATACTTTCTGAAAGCTAAATCAGAAGCTATGAATAATATAGACATATTTTTTAATCTAGTACAAACCCAAACCGGAATTAAAGTTAAACGATTAAGAACGGATAATGGGTTGCAATTTATGAACAGTGGATTAAAGAATTTATTAGAAAGAAAAGGAATCATACATGAAAGAACATGTACGTATTCGCCACAGCAAAATAGTCGAGCGAAACGCGAAATGCGAACCATAGTGGAAGCAGCAAGAACTCTATTACACAGCAAAAATTTAGATAAAAGATATAGATAAAATTATTATATAGATTTAGATACAAGCAATAGTTCAAAGAAAGATGAAACACCATACGAAACATGGTTAGATAGAAAATATGATATTAAATTGCTAAAGGAATATGGATCAATTGTTGCAGTACATGTTCCAAAAAAGAAAAGGAGAAAATTAGATCCAAAAACTGAAGAGGGAATCTTTGTTGGTTATGGAAATGTTGTTAAAGGTTATAGTATAGAGTGTACTTTCCTACAAGAAATAAAGTGGAAATCCATAGAGATGTGGTTGTCGTACCAAAGAGGCAATCAGAAGAACTAAAACAAAACTGTAAGAATGAAACTATTGTTGATCAATCTCTGGAGATACCAGAAGAGAAAGAAGGAGACCAAATTGGATGAATGATTATGAAATGAGTTTTTATACAGAGACAGAGGAACCAATAAATTATGATGAAGCAGTAAACGATGAGAATAGTGAATAATGAAAAGAGGCAATGGAAAAGGAACTGAAAGTGTTGGCAGAAAATAATACATGGACACTAGTACCATGGCCAAAAGACAAAAAAGTAATAGAAAGCAGGTGTAGGCTAAACGCAACAGCGTTTGATCTGTTAAGGATTTTTTAATGTCAGTATTTGACCGAGCCATATTATTTTTCTTGTAGATCCCTCTGCCTTTACATAAAATGATCAAAATATGATCAAATACACATCTGATTCATTTAAAGTTACTTACCCTACATATAAAATATAACATCATGAAGTAATATTTTTTAAAAATTAAAAAGGAAAACAGTANTTGGCATTGCAAAATGGCCCATATTCATTTTGAACAGGTTAGAAAGGCTTTAAAAAGAAATTAAACACCTTACAAAGGAGGTCAATGATCCTTTCTGCAAAGAATGTCTAACCGGAAAACAACACAAGTTAACTTTCCCGATAACTAATTCACGAGCTAAAAGAACAGGTGAATTAATACATGGAGATTTAGAGGGACCAATGGAAGTGTCATCATTGGGAGAAGCAAAACATTTTTTATTGTTGAAAGATGATTTTTCAAATTACAGAACTGTATACTTTCTGAAAACTAAATCAGAAGCTATGAATAATATAGACATATTTTTTAATTTAGTACAAACCCAAACCGGAAATAAAGTTAAACGATTAAGAATGGATAATGGGTTGCAATTTATGAACAGTGGATTAAAGAATTTATTAGAAAGAGAAGGAATCATACATGAAAGAACATGTACGTATTCGCCACAGCAAAATGGTCGAGCGGAACGCGAAATGCGAACTATAGTGGAAGCAGCAAGAACTCTATTGCACAGCAAAAATTTAGATAAAAGATATAGATAAAATTATTATATAGATTTAGATAAAAGCAATAGTTCAAAGAAAGATGAAACACCATACGAAACATGGTTAGATAGAAAATAGGATATTAAATTGCCAAAGGAATATGGATCAATTGGATCCAAAAACTGAAGAGGGAATCTTTGTTGGTTATGGAAATGTTGTTAAAAGTTATAGAGTGTACTTTCATACAAGAAATAAAGTGGAAATCCATAGAGATGTGGTTGTCGTACCAAAGAGGCAATCTGAAGAACTAAAACAAAACTAAGAATGAAACTATAGTTGATCAATATCTGGAGATACCAGAAGAGAAAGAAGAAGACCAAATTGGATGAATGATTATGAAATGAGTTTTTATACAGAGACAGAGGAACCAATAAATTAAAAAAGACAAAAGACAAAAAAGTAATTGAAAGCAGGTGGGTGTTCAAAAGGAAAAATGATAATAACTTTAAAGCGAGTTGGTGGCTCGGGGTTTTCAACAGAATGGTCAAGAAGCGTACGATGCGCCAGTGGCCAAGTTGACAACTTTTCGTGTTTTGTTAGTAATTAGTCAAAAACACAAAGTAGCTGTACAACAACTGGACGTGAGAAGTGCATTTTTGCATGGAGACTCTTTAAAAGAAGAGGTATACATGTCTTTGCCAAGAAAGAAAAAGAAAACTAGTGATTTTGTATGTATATTAAATAACTCAATTTATGGTTTAAGAAAGTCACACAAGTGTTGGAACGAAATGTTGGATTCTTTAATGCGTAATTATAAGTTTATACGATCACAAACTGTTTTTTTGTTTATACAGGTGTCCGCTGAGGTATCCGAAAAACTTTGTATATGAATTTTATAATTAATTTTAAGCACAAATGATTCTATTCACTTTTCTCGAATTCCAAACGGTTGTTGAGACATCGAGGTTTGAAGTTGACAGATTGTATGAATAGGATGCTGAACAGTACAACACATTTCTAGGTTGGCTATGGAAAAATTGCGGTTTATTTTAATAAAAGCTTAATGACACTGCAATTATTAAAGCTGCTCAATGTGACCACCGCCTTGCGCAATGCATAATTCAATCCTTTGTCGGAGCTCTCGTTTCCAGTTGTAGTTCTCCATATTGTTTTTTACCTCTCGAAACTCTGCATGAATGTTTTGTATAAGTTGGTCTCTATTATTAGGCTTTCCCGTTGAATACCTAAGTGTCATCACATGTCCCCACATGAAAAAATCTAGTGGGGTGAGATCCGCAGATCGCGGTGGCCAAGCAATGGGACCACCACGACCTATCCATCGATTTGGATACTGTTCATTGAGGAAATTCGTGACAATTCTTGCATAATGGGCGGGAGCACCATCATGTAAAAAGAACATTGTTCTTCTAATTTGAATAGGAATGTCTTCAAGTAATAGAGGTAGATCGTTCTCCAAAAAAACCAGGTATATTTCGCTGTTCAAATTTCACCATTCACAAAGGCGAACTCTTTGGGGAAGATCCTCGGAAAGAAGTTGTTGTACTGGTTAGTAATGATAGGGATGCGTTTTCCCGCAAAGTGTCATGCAAAGCCGTCCTAGCTTGTCCAGTAAGTACAGAAATTCTTCTCGTACTAGTACCATCATCATTTTCAACAGCCTCAAGCACTTCTGCAGCATTGTTTTTTCGCCTAATTTCTCTGTCACAAGTCGATTTAGCGAACGCACCTCTTAATCGAAGAGTTGTGAAGACTCTACCGAAGGTTTCGTTGTCTGGAAGACGGCGGTTTGGGTATCGTCGTTGATATTCCCTAACTGAGGCGGTGGTACTACCGTTGCAATATCCATACACGAAAACCATGTCCGCATACTCTTCATGTGGATAAGTTGCAGGCATGATTTTAGCACAATTGATAACAATGATGACAATTAATGACCTGAATGTCAACAATTTTATTCTAATATCAATTAAATGGCTAATTATTCAATTACCTAGCAACATGTTATTTACTGTTTAGTATCTATCCATACGATCTGGTAACTTCAAATCTCGATATCTCAACAACCGTTTGGAATTCGAGAAAAGTGATTAGAATCATTTATGCTTAAGATTGATCATAGAATTCATATACGAAGTTTCTCGGATACCTCAGCGGACACCCTGTATAGTAGATGTAATAATAATGACAAACTTTATGTATTATTATATGTGGACGATGTACTGATCGTAGGAACTAATAAGAGTGATATGGAAGCTATTTGCATTGCGAATAATCCTGAAAATACTAAAAGACTCAAACATGTAGATGTAAAGTTTTGCTTTGTGAAAGAGAAAATAGATAATGGAGTATTATTAAAATAGTGCATATATAGACTGACGAGCAGATAGCAGATATGTTCACTAAACCATTTAGCATATTTTATCGCATAATATAAAAACTAGAAAGCGACATCTAAACTTTAAAATTTCCTGGAAAGGTTATTTATAAAAATGCAGAAATGAGCTTTATACCAGATTGAAGAGGAAGGATTCCCCTTTAAAACGATATATAACACATATTAGATTAGATTATAAGAATTATTTATAAAAAAATCGGAAAGTTAAAATTGTTATTTAGCATAACGTAAAAACGATAAATTGACATCTAAACTTTAAAATTTCCTGGAAGGGTTATTTATGAAACTGAAGAAATGACCTTTATACCAGATTGAAGATGAAGGATTCCTCTCTAAAACGATATATAACATATAATAGGTTAGATTATGAAAATTATTTACNTTTAGAACTACCAGTCATTGACCGGCTTTATTTCAACAAATAATTAATTAAAGCGGTATTTTTTTAATATAACCAATAGAAAACATTATTAGATCACTGACAAACAAAAAAAAACATCATACATGTAAAAACGGCTGAATAGTACTACCCTGTTTGGGCGAATTTCTAAACAAATTTTTATGTTTAGAAATTCGCCCAAACCGCTTTTTAACACGATGTGAATAGGCCGGCAGTTAGCGCGAAATTAAACAACAAAAACTCAAGAACGGTATGGCCGTGGACTTTTTGTGTACTAGGGGGTGGAGAGGAGACTGGTGGCTGTTTATGGATATATTTATATTTTTTTAGATATTCTATTCCTTGGATCCTTATTTTTTACATTTTTTTACAAAAACGGTCAAACACTGACCAACGCTCAATTACTGGCGTTTTACCCTACAACTTTTCGTATTTTGTTAGTAATTAGTCAAAAAGTACCTGTACAACAAATGGACGTGAGAAGTGCATTTTTGTATGGAGATTTAGAAGAAGAGGTATACAACTAGTGATTTTGTATGTAAATTAAATAAATCAATTTATGCTTTAAGAAAGTGTTGGAACGTAAAGTTTGATTTTTTAATGCATAATTATAAGTTTATACGATCACAAGCTGTTTTTTGTTTATATAGTAGATGTAATAATAATGACAAACTTTATGTATTATTATATGTGGACGATGTACTGATCGTAGGAAGTAATAAGAGTGATATGGAATCGATAAAACAAATTTTGAATAAAAATTTTTGTATGAAATATTTAGGGATAAAGGTTTGGCACAATGCGAATGATGATGTTATCGAACTGAGTCAGAGAAATTACTTAAAAATTGTATTAAAAAGATTTAAAATGGAAGAATGTAAATCTGTAGATACACCGTTAGAAAATAATGTTAACTATGAAAACTTAAAAGGTGATAAAGATGTTTCAAAAATGCAAAATATTTGTAGAAAAATAATCGGAAGTTTAATGTATGCAACATTAGGAACGAGACCCGATTTGTGCCAAAGTGTTAGTTTGTTAAGTCGTTTTCAGGATAAAGCAAATGTGAATTTGTATAAATCATTGAAGAGAATTTTGAGATATGTTAAAGGAAGTTTAGATTTTGCTTTGGTGTTGATTATGTGATGTGCGGTTATGCAGATTCGGATTGGGGGGGAGATACTGTTGATCGTAATAACAACAAAATGTATCAATCTCATCAACAGAGTCTGAGTATGTAGCATTGAGTTTAGCCGTGGCAGAGGCCTGTTGGTTACGAAAACTTATTATAGACTTCAATTTACCAATATGTGATGAACCGATAGTATTGTATGAAGACAATAGGTCAGCTATTTGCATTGCGAATAGATAATCCTGAAAATACTAAAACACTCAAACATGTAGATGTAAAGTTTAGTTTGTGAAAGAGAATATAGATAATATTATTAAAATAGTGCATATATAGACTGACAAGCAGATAGCAGATATGTTCACTAAACCATTAAGCAGAATTAAATTTGAAAAGTTCAGAGATGGTATTAGTGTAAAAACATCAAATAATTTTATTGAGGGGTGTGTTGTTAAGTTGGGGAGTTTTATCAATATAGTTATTTTGGTGTTGGATGGTTGGCAGTAGTTGGTAGAAAAGTAAAAAAGCTGTTAAACGTTGTTACCGGTTTTATCGATTGTATTTGCTGAAGAAGTTTGTGCTTTGTTTATTAAAATAAACTTTCGTTTCGCTCAACAATTGCTGTTTATTGAACAAAGGGTTATTTATGAAACTGAAGGAATGATTTTTATATCAGATTAAAGCTGAAGGATTTCTCTTTACAACGATATATAACACATAATAGGTTAGATTATGAAAATTATTTACCAAAAAATGGAGAAGTTTAGCTTGCGTCTAGTATAATTTAAAAATGATAAAATGACATGTAAATTTAAAATTTCCTGGAAGGATTATTTATGGAAATGAAGAAATCTTTATACCAGATTGAAGATGAAAGATTCCTCAATAAAATGATATATAAAACACATTAGTTAATTAATTCGTTAAATATCTTAGAAAATTTATTAATTTTTAACATTAACAATCAAAAATTCGTACTTTTATTGCATTTGATTCCCAAAGTTCTAAATCATTTTTACCATAGACTACAATTGACACCACAACGTTGTTCTCACATANACAAACTAGAAAGTGACATCTAAACTTTAAAGTTTCCTGGAACGGTTATTTATGAAACTGAAGAAATGACCTTTATACCAGATTGAAGATGAAGGATTCCTCTTTAAAACGATATATAGCACATATTAGGTTAGATTATAAAAATTATTTACAAAAAAATCGAAAAAGTTAACCTTGTTTTTTCGCATAATATAAAAACTAGAAAGTGACATCTAAATTTTAAAATTTCCTGGAAGGGTTATTTACGAAAATGAAGAAATAAGCATTATACCAGATTGAAGATAAAGGATTCCTCTTTAAAAAGATATATAAGACATATTAGGTTAGATTATAAGAATTATTTATAAAAAAATCGGGAGTTTAAGATTGTTATTTAGCATTACGTAAAAACGATAAATTGACATCTAAACTTTAAAATTTCCTGGAAGGGTTATTTATGAAACTGAAGAAATGACCTTTATACCAGATTGAAGATGAAGGATTCCTCTCTAAAACGATATATAACATATAATAGGTTAGATTATGAAAATTATTTACAAAAAAATCGATAAATTAAGCTTGTTTTTGCACATGATATAAAAACGATAATGTGACATGTAAACTTTAAAATTTCCTGGAAGGGTTACTTATGAAAATTAAGAAATGATCTTTATACTTGATTCAAGACGAAAGATTCCTCTTTAAAACGATATATAACACATATTAGGTTAGATTATAAGAATTATTTACAAAAGAATTGGGAAGTTAAGATTGTTATTTAGCATAATGAAAACGATAATTTGACATCTAAACTTTAAAAACTCCTGGAAGGGTTATTTATGAAACTGAAGAAATGATCTTTATACCAAATTGAAGATGAAGGATTCCTCTTTAAAACGATATATAACACATAATAGGTTAGATTATAAGAATTATTTACAAAAGAATTGGGAAGTTAAGATTGTTATTTAGCATAATGTAAAAACGATAAATTGACATTTAAACTTTAAAATTTCCTGGAAGGGTTATTTATGAAACTGAAGAAATGACCTTTATACCAGATTGAAGATGAAGGATTGCTCTTTAAAACGGTATATAACACATATTAGGTTAGATTATAAAAATTATTTACAAAAAAATCGAGAAGTTAAGCTTGTTATTTAGCGTAATGTAAAAACGAATATATAACATTTGAACTTTAAAGTTTTCTTGAAGGGTTATTTATGAAAATGTAACAATGACATTCATACCAGATTGAAGATGAAGGATTCCTCTTTAAAACGATATATAACACATAATAGGTTAGATTATGAAAATTATTTACAAAAAGATTAAGAAATTAAGCTTGCTAATTAGCATAATGAAAACGATAATTTGACAACTGAACTTTAAAATTTCGTGGAAGGGTTATTTATGAAACTGAAGAAATGGCCTTTATACCAGATGGAAGATGAAGGATTCCTCTTTAAAACGGTATATAACACTTATTAGGTTAGATTATAAAAATTATTTACAAAAAAATCGAGAAGATAATCTTGTTTTTTCTAATAATACACAAACTAGGAAGTGACATCTAAACTTTAAAGTTTCCTGGAACGGTTATTTATGAAACTGAAGAAATGACCTTTATACCAGATTGAAGATGAAGGGTTCCTCTTTAAAACGGTATATAACACTTATTAGGTTAGATCATAAAAATTATTTACAAAAAAATCGAGAAATTTAGCTTGTTATTTAGCGTAATGTAAAAACGGATATATAACATCTGAACTTTAAAGTTTCCTTGAAGGGTTATTTATGAAAATGTAACAATGATATTCATACCAGATTGAAGATGAAGGATTCCTCTTTAAAACGATATGTAACATATAATAGGTTAGATTATGAAAATTATTTACAAAAAATTAAGAAATTAAGCTTGCCGACTAGCATAATGAAAACGATAATCCTGGAAGGGTTATTTATGAAAATGAAGAAATGAGCTTTGTATCAAATTGAAGATAAAGGATTCTTGTTTAAAACGGTATATGACACATATTAGGTTAGATTATGAAAATTATTTGTAAAAAATCGAGAAGTTAAGTGTGTTATTTAGCGTAACGTAAAAACGATGATTTGACATCTAAACGTTAAAATTTCTTGGAAGGATTATTTATGAAACTGAAAGAATAATTTTTATACCTCATTAAAGCTGAAGGATTCCTCTTTAAAACGATATAGAATATAATAGGTTACATTATGAAAATTATTTACAAAAAAATCGAGAAGTTTAGCTTGCTTCTAGTATAATGTAAAAATGATAAAATGACATGTAAACTTTAAAGGAAATTTTAAAGTGTTATTTATGAAAGGTTATATGAAAATGAAGAAATCTTTATACCTGGTTGAAGATGTAAAAAATGATATATAACACACATTAGTTAATTAATTCGTTAAATATCTTAGAGAATTTATTAATTTTTAACATTAACAATCAAAAATTCGTACTTTTATTGCATTTGATTCCCAAAGTTCTAAATCATTTTTACCATAGACTACAATTGACACCACAACGTTGTTCTCACATAATAACTTTTCAGATAAAGAAATTATTCCTGCGGTGTTATCTACGATTGTATCACGATAAATAATTTCACCATCAATTTTACATTTTACTCTTAAAGTTGTTGCTAAACAATCCGATCCTGATGAGGTAATTGAAACGAAAATGTTCAAGTTACCATCATAAGCCACGCCGTTAATTGAAGCTGCAATATGAGACATCACAAAATATTTTATAATAATTAATATTTTGATTTCTTACCTTTGCAAGGATCACCTTTATCAAAATGTCGAAAAGATATCGAAGAAACCCAAAACAAAAATGCAAAATTAATTTAACGTAATTGTAAATTCAAACAACTCTTACATCGAAGTAGTTTTTTCATATGTGATTCAACAACGATCAAATCATTTACATCGTAAGTTTCTGTCGTTACTTTAACATCAGATTCGCAACTTAACGGTTCCGATAATGAAATAATTCCCACTGTATCCTCGATGTAAATATTACCATGAATAGTGGTGTCATCATCGATATAACTTTTTAGTTTGATGCTTGCAGCTTCATCACAAATCGATTGCGGAGGAATAATTGAAAGAATTAATTGAGAACGCCCATCATATTCTATACCAGTAATTTCGGCTGAAATATTTTAAAAGATTTGATTGATTAACTTAAATGTATCAATTATTATCAATTAAAGTTATAATATTGTATGTTAATTAAGCTTTGAAATGATTGCTATTTTATCCTTTTGTCGTAATCAGAAATCGAAGTTATGAACTTTTAAAGATTATGTTTCAATAAAATGATCAAAATAATCTTTGTGATGTTATTTTTTAAGATTAAGAAATGATTTATACATCAAATTAAAGCTAAATTCTTTATCTTTAAGAATATGGTTAATAATCGTTGTATTGGATAACAAAAAATCGAGTTATTCTAACATATTGGAATCTTTTTAGTTCTTATGTTCTCACAAAACATGAGTGTCTAAATCATCATGTCTAAATCATGAGTAAGGATTCGGAAAATAAACTAAAAACTGATATCATGGACTGTGTATATTTTTCTTTGCAGTTTGAGGAGTCGACTGATGTGGCAGATACCATTCAGTTGTGTATTTTTATTCGTATGGTATTTTCTGATATGCCTACGAAAGAAAAATTTTTGACAATGATTCCTTTGAAGAAGAAAACTCGTGGTAAAGATGTATATGATGCTTTTATAAGTTTTATATAAGTTTTTTACGAACTTGTATGCATTACGACAGATGGAGCTCCAGCCATGACTGGCAATCAAAAAGCGCTTGTTGCTTTGTGTCGTGCTAATGCTGACTTTCCATCATTTGTCTCATTCCATTGCATCAGTAATCAGCAAGTTCTATGTTCAAAAACACGTAACATGCAGGAAGTTATGGACATTACTATGAAAATTGACACAGATTATTGACGGTTATATAAGTAAGAGCGAAGGAAGTTAACTGAATCAATATTAACACAATCAAACGCTTTCGTCAGATCATAGAATTGTGCTTGGCCATAAAGTTTATTCTCAAAACAAAATTGAACATACTCTACGAGATCGTTAATAGCTAATGTGGTTGATTTATTTTGTCTAAATCCAAATTGGCCAACAACTGATTATGTTCCAGATGTTCATAAATTTGTTATTTTAATATTACCTCGAATACTTTTCCAAATATATGTAGGTACTATAGATATAGAGCTGTAGTTCGTTACTTTTAAACAATCAGGAAATACACTGTCTTCAACGCACAACTTCAAGCTTAGTGTTCAAGTTATAAAAATTGCGACTATTGACTATTGAAATTGATGCTTTGGATGTGAAATGTATTGCAAAAGCAATAGATGAGTTTTTGGCAGAAGAAGATCTTGATCCGGACAAATGTGTTGGTTTAGGATTTTGTTCGACGATGTTCGGGAAAGAAGGTGGTGTGCAAGCAATCCTATGCAGAAAACATAAAAAAGTTTTGTTCTTTCATTTCTCGTCACACAAATTAAATCTAGTCATTAATGATCTAAATAGTCTGTCTGAAATCCGGAATTCCTAAGATACCATCAAAAATATTATTACATTTTTTCAAGAAGCAGTTTTGAGGCGCAAATTGATACCAAATATTTCCAGGCTTTGCGAAACAAGGTGGAGCAAGAAACAGAAAAGTATTAGAGTTTTTAAAGAGAATTTTCCTATTATAATGGAGGCCTTGGAAACCTTGTCACGGGAAGGAAATAGTGCGACTAGAAAAACTGCTTATCAGCTCTATGCAGCAGCTTCTAGAGTTTCGTTTATTCTCAGCCTTATTTTGATAACCAAATACTCGGCTATGATGTATCCCAGAACATTAGTCGTATTTTGTAATTGATAAAAAACCAGATAAAATTATTACGCTACTATCGTTGCAGAAAAACTTGGACTGGGAGAAGACATGAAGTCAGTATCCCGTATTGTTGGAAGACAACAACATCGGAACAACCACCTAGCAGCAAGCCCATCAGAATTGTGGCGGAGGTTTTTAATAATACCATACTTAGACTCGATTATTAATTCTCTTGAAGTTCGCTTTTCTGAAGAAAACACCCTTATCTAAATTACACGCGGCTCAAATGTTAGACATATCCCTTGAAGACCTCGTAGAAACTAGTGAAGTCTTTTCCCAATTTTACAATTTATCGAATATCAACAACGAAATCGAACTATGGCAAGATAAACCTAACTCAAAAGAACTAAGTGTTGTGGATGTCATAAAAGAGGCCGACATATTTTCTCTGAAACGAGAAAAGCCCTTATAATTTTGGTCACTTTACCCTGCATGACATATACTGTTGAACGATCTTATAGCAGCTTGAGGAGAAGAAAAACCTGGCTTAGAAGCACTATGGCAAAATGTCATCTCAATGGTCTTGCCATGATGAGTGTGCATAGGAAGCATATTTTTGAGAACTTTGAGGGTTTTATTAATAATCTGGTTGACCAATTCGCTAAGAACCCACGAAAATTATGTTTTAAATAATTTGGTCTGTCTTTTTCCTTGGGGGGCTATTTTCTCAACCCTCATTTCTATTTTTTTTATCCTACCCTCCTTGGCCCACTGGCTGGCGATGCCTATGTCGCGAACATTGATGAACGTCATCTGTTCAAATCTGAAAATGTCGCCCCTCATCGCGCCAAGCTGTGGAAGAGAAGTGTAGCCATTAACTAGTGTTTGTAGTGTAGATATTATATTTTCTGCTACATCGCTAAAAAATACATTGAAATTTGTTGCTGTTAATTCGTTGAACAAGTTTTCCCGTTTCACACGATTACTGTTTCTGATAATATCCCACATGCTTATTGTCAGCCTTGGATATGTACCTACTGCTACATTCTTTTTTGCTAATGGCAATAAGCTTTCTATGGAATTTTCGATAGCTACTATTACACAGGCCTGCACAGAAAATATTTTTTAAAGTTGATTTAGTTTTAATAACTGATTTCAGATTTTTCATCCGACAGTAGTTAGCCATCATGTTAACGTTCCAGCGCCCTTGATATCTGCTTTCCATTCCTTTTATATCTTGGTGGAACAGTTCTTCTTGTTGTTCACTTACTGCTCTGAGATTTTCCGGAAAATAGTCCAGATGAGAATGAAGGAAATGAACTTTAACACTCATGTTGCAGCGTAACAGTTTATAGTTATTTAACAGATTAACAACAACATGCTTGTAGTTTGGGTCTTTTTTATTTCCTAGGAAGCCAGTTCCACTTATGTAAAAGACTTCCATGCTTTCCATTCCTGGTCTTCTATTTTCAACAAGAAGCCTTCATCCATCATAATTTTCCTTATATCAGGGCCAACAAATACCCCTCCTTTAAGTTTTGCCTCAGAGAGGCCGGGAAACAGCTCACAGAGATATCTGAAAGACCCTCCTTTAGGCAAAGCTTTGACGAATTGTTTCATCAGTCCCAACTTGATGTGAAGTAGCAGAAGTAGAATCTTTTTAGGATCTACTAGCCTCTTTTTCTCAACAGTCTTAACTCCAGGAACCAAAGTTTTTCTTGCTGGCCATTCTTTTTTAACATAGTGTTGTTTCCTCCCAAACAGTCCTCACAAACAGTCCAGCTTATGATCAGAGTACTTAAGCGTGTTAAGTACCAATTCGAGGTTCTCATAACATTCTTTCAAATGAACTGAAAGTCCTACTGGTACAGATGCATATTGGTTGTCATTGTGGAGAAGAACAGCTTGCAGGCTTCTTTTAGATGAATCAATGAAAATCCTCCGTTCTACGTGGTCGTATTTTATATTGATACACCCAAGGAACATTGTAGGAACATTAGTGCAAAAAACTAGGTCACCCTCTCGAGAGAAAAAAGGCTCAAATTCTTTTTCTCTACTTCTGTATCAAGAGAAGGGTATTTCAGGAGCCAACAGATGTTTTCTTTCAATCTCGACACTAAAACCTCGGCTGAATCTTTTGGAAGGCCTAAGTCTCTAACCAAATCATTTAGTTCCGACTGCTTGAAGAGTTTTGGCTCATTGTAGGTGGGCTCGTAAATACCATCATTGTCGCCGTCATCACTGTTTTGAAACATCTGATCAACGTCATCTAAAATGTTTTCAAATGTAGCTGAAGGACCAGGTACAGGTAAATCAGGCCCATGAGGAACAGAGCACATTGCTGAAAGAATGTTTGGATACGAAATCTTCTATTTATTTTTCAAATTAAAACCTTGCGTACAGCAAGAGTAACAGTTATCAGTGTGATTTACAGGTTCTCTCCTTTGCAGATATAGCGAAACGAAATGATTCGCATCTCAGTTCTTCAACATACACAGAACACATTTTGTGAGGAGCCCATTGTTTGTCTTCATCCCCCAGTTTCATACCAAAGTAGGCAAAGTAAACCTTTTTAACAAAGTAGCTAATGGTTTTCTGTTGCTTTTTAACAGTATAAATCCCACAAATGTATCAGAAACAATCAGCAGAGTTCACACAACCTGTAGAAGCCATTTCAAAACACAAAACTAAAACTGACGAAGAAACAGTGAAAGAGTGCTCAGCAGAGTGGTTACATCGACACTGACTACAGACAGTAACTTGACCTTGCAGTGGGGACTTTTGAGCAGACAGAGAGTGCAGGGGGGAGCAGTATAGGTACTGGCAGCAAATCTAGTATGAATCGGATTCTATCAGTTTTACTGTACAGTTTTTTAACAAAAGAAAGGTTGCTAACCTACATTTAGGCTGGTTGCTTTCGTAAAATAACTATAGATTTATTATATAGACAACTATAGCGTGAAGAAATGTTAGGATAGGTCAGTTTTGTTTTCAAACACCAATTATGCCATGAAGGAATGTCGGTTTTCTTTTGACCCCTAATTATACCGTGAAGACACAGCAATTCCCCGAAGACACCCAATGAACAAATGTTATAGATCTGTTTTGTATTCTTCTTCTTCTTCTGATCCTTCTTTTTTCTATTGCTCCATCCACCTCTTCCACTCCCTCTGGTTCCTGGNTAGTTTTAATAACTGATTTCAGATTTTTCATCCGACAGTAGTTAGCCATCATGTTAACGTTCCAGCGCCCTTGATATCTGCTTTCCATTCCTTTTATATCTTGGTGGAACAGTTCTTCTTGTTGTTCACTTACTGCTCTGAGATTTTCCGGAAAATAGTCCAGATGAGAATGAAGGAAATGAACTTTAACACTCATGTTGCAGCGTAACAGTTTATAGTTATTTAACAGATTAACAACAACATGCTTGTAGTTTGGGTCTTTTTTATTTCCTAGGAAGCCAGTTCCACTTATGTAAAAGACTTCCATGCTTTCCATTCCTGGTCTTCTATTTTCAACAAGAAGCCTTCATCCATCATAATTTTCCTTATATCAGGGCCAACAAATACCCCTCCTTTAAGTTTTGCCTCAGAGAGGCCGGGAAACAGCTCACAGAGATATCTGAAAGACCCTCCTTTAGGCAAAGCTTTGACGAATTGTTTCATCAGTCCCAACTTGATGTGAAGTAGCAGAAGTAGAATCTTTTTAGGATCTACTAGCCTCTTTTTCTCAACAGTCTTAACTCCAGGAACCAAAGTTTTTCTTGCTGGCCATTCTTTTTTAACATAGTGTTGTTTCCTCCCAAACAGTCCTCACAAACAGTCCAGCTTATGATCAGAGTACTTAAGCGTGTTAAGTACCAATTCGAGGTTCTCATAACATTCTTTCAAATGAACTGAAAGTCCTACTGGTACAGATGCATATTGGTTGTCATTGTGGAGAAGAACAGCTTGCAGGCTTCTTTTAGATGAATCAATGAAAATCCTCCGTTCTACGTGGTCGTATTTTATATTGATACACCCAAGGAACATTGTAGGAACATTAGTGCAAAAAACTAGGTCACCCTCTCGAGAGAAAAAAGGCTCAAATTCTTTTTCTCTACTTCTGTATCAAGAGAAGGGTATTTCAGGAGCCAACAGATGTTTTCTTTCAATCTCGACACTAAAACCTCGGCTGAATCTTTTGGAAGGCCTAAGTCTCTAACCAAATCATTTAGTTCCGACTGCTTGAAGAGTTTTGGCTCATTGTAGGTGGGCTCGTAAATACCATCATTGTCGCCGTCATCACTGTTTTGAAACATCTGATCAACGTCATCTAAAATGTTTTCAAATGTAGCTGAAGGACCAGGTACAGGTAAATCAGGCCCATGAGGAACAGAGCACATAGCTGAAAGAATGTTTGGATACGAAATCTTCTATTTATTTTTCAAATTAAAACCTTGCATACAGCAAGAGTAACAGTCATCAGTGTGATTTACAGGTTCTCTCCTTTGCAGATATAGCGAAACAAAATGATTCGCATCTCAGTTCTTCAACATACACAGAACACATTTTGTGAGGAGCCCATTGTTTGTCTTCATCCCCCAGTTTCATACCAAAGTAGGCAAAGTAAACCTTTTTAACAAAGTAGCTAATGGTTTTCTGTTGCTTTTTAACAGTATAAATCCCACAAATGTATCAGAAACAATCAGCAGAGTTCACACAACCTGTAGAAGCCATTTCAAAACACAAAACTAAAACTGACGAAGAAACAGTGAAAGAGTGCTCAGCAGAGTGGTTACATCGACACTGACTACAGACAGTAACTTGACCTTGCAGTGGGGACTTTTGAGCAGACAGAGAGTGCAGGGGGGAGCAGTATAGGTACTGGCAGCAAATCTAGTATGAATCGGATTCTATCAGTTTTACTGTACAGTTTTTTAACAAAAGAAAGGTTGCTAACCTACATTTAGGCTGGTTGCTTTCGTAAAATAACTATAGATTTATTATATAGACAACTATAGCGTGAAGAAATGTTAGGATAGGTCAGTTTTGTTTTCAAACACCAATTATGCCATGAAGGAATGTCGGTTTTCTTTTGACCCCTAATTATACCGTGAAGACACAGCAATTCCCCGAAGACACCCAATGAAGAAATGTTATAGATCAGTTTTGTTTTCTTCTTCTTCTTCTGATCCTTCTTTTTTCTATTGCTCCATCCACCTCTTCCACTCCCTCCAGTTCTTGACTAATTCCTTTATATCTGCTAGAGTCTTCCCTCTCTTCTTCCCAAATTCTGCTATTCTTTCCTCCCACTTCTTTCTAGGTCTTCTCCTCTTTTTCTTATCCTTATTCTTTGCTTCAAATATCTTTTTTACAATTATGTTATGTTCCATTCTAATTATATGGACGTACCAATTTAGTTGTTTTCTCTCTATTTTGCTGATTATCTCCTTTTGATCTAGTCCCATTCCCAGTCTTATTTCATCTTTCCTTATCTTATTCCACTTCGTCTTCCCCACTATTTTCCGTAAAAATTTAATTTCCATTGCTGTGATCTTTCCTTGTTGTTTATCTTGGAGTGTCCATGATTCACTGGCATATGTTAATTTTGAAACTGCCACCGCGTTGTACATTTTTTTTTTGTTTAGAGTTTGATACACATTGTTTGTTTTCCTTATTCTTGCATTTATGTCTAAATCAATCCTTCCATCTTGTGATGTTATACTGCCCAAGTACTCATATGATGATACTTCCTTTATCTTTTGTTCTTTAATACATATTTCTTTTGGGTTATTTCTTATTTCTTTTTCATTTATTATCACGATTTTACATTTTTTTACGTTCAATTCTAGACCCAACTTTTCAATTTCTTCTGTCCATATTTCAACTAACATTCTTGCCTTTTTATGGTTCTCTGCTATTAGCACTATGTCGTCAGCATATAGTAAATTATCTATTTTTACTGGTTCCAATCTTTTATAACCTATTACTGTTTGATATTTATTTGTTTTTGTTCTTATATTTTTTATCTCTGTCCATTAATATTATAAATAACAAGGGGTTTTCAATTATTTTTGTTAGTTTTTGTGGTACCATTAGTTGTTTTAGACACTTCCATATAATACTACGGCTAACCGTATCAAAAGCTGCTTTTAGGTCCAAGATTATTAGGTATAGCTCATTGCCCTCTACTTTCCTTTCGATGATATGTTGGATTAAATGTATCTTATCGTTCGTTTGTTTGCTTGCTCTGTACGCTGCTTGTTCATCATCTAGTTTATTTTCCAATACTCTTCTTAACATTTTTTCTATTATCTTTGTGTATAATTTGTTACTTGTAGATGATAGGTATATGGCTCTGTAATTCCTTTTTTATGTATTGGTAAGATGATATTATCTTCCCAATCTTTCGAGATTGTTTCCGACATCCATGCTCTTTTATTCCCAAATATTTTATCATCTCCGGATCTATCATGTCTTTGCCGCAAACCTTGTCTGTTTTCATCTTCATCATTGCCTCTCCTAATTCATCCATTGTTATCTTTTCAGTTGCTATGTATATAGTGTCTTCCCTTATCTCATCTTCTCTTCCCCCCCTCTATTGTTTGTGTCCGTTTTCCATCCTTGAACTTTTCTGCATCAAAGTCCGCCCATAGTTTTGTTTTCAAACATCAATTATAGCGTGAAGGAATGTCGGTTTTCTTTTGAATCCCAATCATACCATGAAGCAAATATAGCGTGAAGAAATGTTAGGATAGGTCGTTTTGTTTCTGGCTGNTCCTTGAACTTTTCTGCATCAAAGTCCGCCCATAGTTTTGTTTTCAAACATCAATTATAGCGTGAAGGAATGTCGGTTTTCTTTTGAATCCCAATCATACCATGAAGCAAATATAGCGTGAAGAAATGTTAGGATAGGTCGTTTTGTTTCTGGCTGTCAATCACCCCGGAATATAATACTTGATAAGGTTACTATTCAATAAAAGTATGCGAAGAATAAACCAATAGACTTGTGTTCTTATTGCACAGGACAGGAAATCATCAATACGGAAACTTTGCCCATGCAGGATAAGCAGAAAAGCAAAATAATAGCTGCAGAAATGAGGTACCGGGTGGTACAAGATCCGTATAGATAACAAGAGGCTCCCAAAAAGATCTAATACTTCTAAAAAACTCAATACTGCTTTCTGAAGACTAGATACTGTTCTGGAAGATTAAATACTGCTTTCTGAAGACTAGATACTGCCGACAGGTCTAAATACAGCATCTGGAACACTAAATACTACTTTCTAAAGACTAAAATTGCTTTGTGGAGACTAAATACTGCTTTCTGAAGACTAGCTACTGCTGACAGGTCTAAATACTGCAAAAGAAAGATAAGATATTGTTGGAGAAAATATTAAAAAAGGCGCCGGCGCCCCCTTTTAGGCGTCGCCCGGGTGCAGTGCACCCCTTGCTCCCCCCAGTAGCGCCGCCACTGTCTTCGATATTGGAGATGAAGAACAAATTTTTGAAGAAATCAATGAATTATTTCCTATAAGAAGCGAAAGGATAATAAGGAATAGAGTTGACCATTTAAATATTCATTCAGATGTTGAATTTATGACGAGATTTCGTCTTTCGAAAAAAAGTTTTCATCGCCTTTTGAATCAAATAGAAGATGTAATATAACCTCCATCCATGACATAAGTAATTTGTTGATTGCTATTATTTAATGTAAAATTCATCAAAATTTTAGTAATAATGCTGTACCTCCTTCAAACCGTTTGTTGCTGACTCTTCGGTTTTATGCAATGAGTAACATGTTGCTATCCATAGCAGATTTTGCAGGAGTGAGTGTACAATTGGCATCTTCAGTCGTTCATCATGTTAGTTGTGCCATTATTGTTTACCATCACATTTTAACATACAATAATACGAGATATACATACTTTTTGCTTTCCTCGTCATGTAACTGCAACACTTTTTTTGTTTTCTATTACGTTTTTATGTTTGATAACAAATTCAAGAAGATGTTCGCATTCTTCTTTGATGAAATTGGTGTTTCGTCGCCTTTTCTCAGTCTCCATTTCCAAATTTTAATTTTAAGGTTAGAACAGGTCTTTTGACCACATAGAGCTGTCAATTTAACATAATAGACCAAAAAATCCCTAGATTCCTTGATTATCTCAAAGATTTCTTAACTATGGGATAAATGGAGGTGGTAGAACGCACGACCCTGTTATTTACGAGATAAACTGTATCTTATAGATAGCTTAACTGACAGATAGCATTGATTTGGTAGTAACGGGCCTTAAAGATCTAAAACTTTACCCGATAAAGTCGAGACTCCTTGCGGCCGAGGCCCCAGAATATGATAACCACTTTCAGGTTGATATAATCTTAATCCCTGAGAAAGAAGAAGATCTACAACTTTACTTGAAAAAGCAGCAGATGAGCTAGCACGAGAGGGCAGCACTAAAGCATTTGTGGGGCCAGAACCAAGTACAGTGTGTTAATTAATTATCGTACCCGACGTCATAAGTGTAAGTATGCAACCAAATACGCAAACCGCGTATTGCAATACGCATACTGTGATATTGGTTGCATACTTGCAATGATGACGTCTGGTACGATAATTAATTAACACACTGTAATTGGTGTATCATTTGCGATGGCCAAACATAGGATTAGACTGAAGAAAGACTTCGTCTCTCAAGATTATTTTCTTGTTACCCTCAAATTGATGTCTAATACAAAACGTATTATTTTGCTTACCTTCACATTCTTTACCTGTAAACAAAAAATTAAATAATTATTTTAATGTCAATTCCATACTATTATTAACACTTACATGGTTTTATTACCACTTCCACAACATCTGATTCCCCAAGTTCGACATCATCTTCGCCATAAGACACAACAGATACTTCCACATCATCTTTGCAAGATAAATGTTCTATCAACTGAATGACTCCCACCGCGGTGTTCTCATCGACCGTATTGATATGGTGTATTTGACCATTAATCGAGCATTTTATTACAAATCTTATGGGGTTACAATCCTGAGGAGAGTTAAACGTAACAACTATTTGAAATATATCGTAGTAATAATCCGCTTTTAAATTTGTAGCTGAAATATTTCGTTAAATTAGATCGTTAAAAAATTAATTTAGGCTTTTTATCTTTACCTTTGCATCCTTCGTTTTTAAGAAACTGCGAAGTTGCTGTAATGGCGCTAAAAGAACACACTAAAATAACTGCAAGAAGAAAACGCTTCATTTTAGTTCGATTCCAATTTGTTATTTAATCTTGTTAATGCACTTCAATGAATAGTAGATAAAGTTATTTTATAATTGATTAAAAAAATTGCTGATAATGAAATGAAATCAAAAATCAAATAAAAAGTTACTTTAAGTAACGCAAGATAAAGCATCCTTTTGGCCATTATTGGCAACTATCCACGTTTCGTTTCAACTGGAAAGTTTCGAGTCTTGAGACTCTTTATTAAAATCGTCCCCAAAACGAGCATGGTAGCAGATGCTAGAGACATTTGACGACCCATCACGTAACAGTGGAAGAGGCATTCACCGTTACACGTCAAGGGAATTATTGATCTAAATGCAGAAGCGGGTGCCAACCTTGCAATCTCTATAGTTCGTCGTAGCCTCGTACTATGCACTTGGAAAAGCTTCCCCAATACATCCCCCTTAAGGGGAGATGTAGCAGTGGAACCTTTTACTCGCTATTAAGCTCGTTGTTTAGTTTACGCACAATCCAAGGGTGTGAACGAGACTTAATGCGGTGTAAAGGTATCCTGAGGGGGTTTAAACGTTTGAATATAAAATCTTTATGAATTAAACAATCATATTTGTATTGATTTTTCTTTTTAATTTTAAGTTTTGATTTTTTAATGGTTGAGTTGAGGTGGAAAGGAATAAGAATATTGAGGAGCAAAAAAAGGAAAATATAAAATAAAAGTTGTAATGCCCTAGTTGGAAATTTTTCTCTTTGTTCGAAACCGTTCGGGCATAATTCGATTTCTGTCGGTCCTACCATTGTTCGAATTCCATTTTTTTGGCGGAGAAATTCGCGCCTCGCTTTTTCTTAAGTGGCTTTGCTATTCAACTAGATTCAATGCGGCGGAAAAACGAAATAAAATGGAACAAAATTTGAATTGAATTGTTAGTTTCGATGGAAAGTTTCAAAAAATCATTAAAATTCACAATGTTTCTAAAGAAAGAGAGAGAATCATAACAATGATGTTTATGGAAAATGAGAAATTATTATGGCACATTATATCTAAATCAAAATTACTATAAATTGTTTATTATTTCATAATGATATCTCAAATTGCTGGCGTTTTTGCCTCCTACTCTTTCTCTGTCCAATGCTTTGAGGAGGCTTTTGTTGCGTTCGAAGCATCCACTATTTCTTGTTTCTGGAGTAGATACCTCTGGGACATCAGGTTGAGTTTTTGTATAAGAATGATGTAAAACAAGCATAGCCAGTGTGTTCCAAACAATGGCTAAAATACTAATTCCACAGCCTACTGTTTTGTAAATTGCAAGTCCGTTCAGTACTATGCTGAGGACGTATTTTATTAGTCTTATAACAACGTACGTCAGAAAACCATCCCCATATATGGTGAACAGTGCTGTGAGCCAAGTGTTTTAGCTCTTCAGCATTAAATAGTTGAACGGTTGTATACCCTTGATTGTCGGTATCCATGCCAGCCATTTTCCTTATTATAATGTTTTGGACTGCGGACCTTTACATTCCGAAGGTGAGAGTCTTCTGAACCCTCGAAACTTCTTCTTGAGTATAAAGCCCAGTTGAACCAATAGATTGAATGTGTTTAAAGTTTAATTTTGGCTCTTCCTCTATTTTCAACTCATCTGGAGCTTCTTTGATTATTATGGGGTATGGGCTTAAACCTACCCAACGGTTGTCTATGAAATACAGTGCAGGGGTCAACGTGTTGCAGTCAATTTCTTCTGCTACACTCTGTATGATGTGGGTATTTGGTGTCATGAAATAAGATGTATTCTCCACAGATATGGGCAATTCGTGGTAACACTTTTCCGTTCTCCGCATCTGNCAGCATTAAATAGTTGAACGGTTGTATACCCTTGATTGTCGGTATCCATGCCAGCCATTTTCCTTATTATAATGTTTTAGACTGCGGACCTTTGCATTCCGAAGGTGGGAGTCTTCTGAACCCTCGAAACTTCTTCTTGAGTATAAAGCCCAGTTGAACCAATTGATTGAATGGGTTTAAAGTTTAATTTTGGCTCTTCCTTATTTTCAACTCATCTGGAGCTTCTTTGATTATTATGGGGTATGGGCTTAAACCTGCCCAACGGTTGTCTATGAAATACAGTGCAGGGGTCAACGTGTTGCAGTCAATTTCTTCTGCTACACTCTGTATGATGTGGGTATTTGGTGTCATGAAATAAGATGTATTCTCCACAGATATGGGCAATTCGTGGTAACACTTTTCCGTTCTCCGCATCTGGACGATTTTTGGAAGACACTGCATGATGTACAATACTTCACCGAGTACTCGGCCAATCATTCCTATTCTATGTTTGATGATTGCACTGATCGCATTGGCAACGAAAGGAGCTATGAGCAAACGGTTTTTTAATATTTCTCGTTGTATTTTTATTTTATTATTATATTGAAATATTGAAAGCTTGACTTAATGGTTAAAAATGGACTCCAACCCAAAAACATAGAAAAAATGTTTTTCAAAACCATTGAAAACTAGCTACAAATCTTTGAAATCTTGTCTAATTGGTTGAAAACTGATTCACACTTATTCAAAAACTAGTTAAATTGCGTTACACAAAAATTAAGACTGAACAAGTCGCAACAATTCAATATCATTCTGGAGAAAATTTTGTTATTAGCATAATATGTTGTCATATATCATTTTAAAGAGAATATTTTAAGCTTTAATTCAAGATACAAATGGTTTCTTAATTCCTAGAAATAAACTTGAAGTGATTATTCAAAGTTGACACTTAAACAACTCTAGCATCAATTATTTAATATTTCATCATATTTAAAAAAATGTATATCTTAAAAATTTGATCATTAACATATATGTTACTATACATCATTTTAAACAGGATGTTTTAAGCTTTAATTTATGATATAAATCGTTTCATAACTCCAAGAAATAAACTTCAAGTGATTATTTAAAGTTGACACATAAACAACTCCAACAAAAATTATTTAATATTTTCGTCATATTTAAAAGATGTATTTCTTAAAAATTTGGTTATTAACATATATGTTATCATATATCATTTTAAAAAGGATGTTTTAAGCTTTCATTTATGATATAAATAGTTTCTTAATTCCTAAAAATAAACTTCATATAATGATTCAAAGTTGACACTTAAACAACTCTAGCATCAATTATTTAATATTTCATCACATTTAGAAAAATGTATATCTTAAAAATTTGATCATTAACATATATGTTACTATACNTGTCATGAAATAAGATGTATTCTCCACAGATATGGGCAATTCGTGGTAACACTTTTCCGTTCTCCGCATCTGGACGATTTTTGGAAGACACTGCATGATGTACAATACTTCACCGAGTACTCGGCCAATCATTCCTATTCTATGTTTGATGATTGCACTGATCGCATTGGCAACGAAAGGAGCTATGAGCAAACGGTTTTTTAATATTTCTCGTTGTATTTTTATTTTATTATTATATTGAAATATTGAAAGCTTGACTTAATGGTTAAAAATGGACTCCAACCCAAAAACATAGAAAAAATGTTTTTCAAAACCATTGAAAACTAGCTACAAATCTTTGAAATCTTGTCTAATTGGTTGAAAACTGATTCACACTTATTCAAAAACTAGTTAAATTGCGTTACACAAAAATTAAGACTGAACAAGTCGCAACAATTCAATATCATTCTGGAGAAAATTTTGTTATTAGCATAATATGTTGTCATATATCATTTTAAAGAGAATATTTTAAGCTTTAATTCAAGATACAAATGGTTTCTTAATTCCTAGAAATAAACTTGAAGTGATTATTCAAAGTTGACACTTAAACAACTCTAGCATCAATTATTTAATATTTCATCATATTTAAAAAAATGTATATCTTAAAAATTTGATCATTAACATATATGTTACTATACATCATTTTAAACAGGATGTTTTAAGCTTTAATTTATGATATAAATCGTTTCTTAATTCCTAGAAATAAACTTCAAGTGATTATTCAAAGTTGACACTTAAACAACTCTAGCATCAATTATTTAATATTTCATCATATTTAAAAAAATGTATATCTTAAAAATTTGATCATTAACATATATGTTACTATATATCATTTTAAACAGGATATTTTAAGCTTTAATTTATGATATAAACCGTTTCTTAACTCCTAGAAATAAACTTCAAGTGATTATTTAAAGTTGACACTTAAACAACTCCAACAAAAATTATTTAATATTTTATCATATTTAAAAAAATGTATTTCTTAAAAATTTGGTTATTAACATATATGTTACCATACATCATTTTAAAGAGGATGTTTTAAGCTTTAATTTATGATATAAATCGTTTCTTAATTCCTAGAAATAAAGTTGAAGTGATTATTCAAAGATGACACTTAGACAACACCAACAAAAATGATTTAATATTCCATCATATTTAAAAGATGTATTTCTTAAAAATTTGGTTATTAACATATATGTTATCATATATCATTTTAAAGAGGATGTTTTAAGCTTTCATTTATGATATAAACAGTTTCTTAATTCCTAAAAATAAACTTCATATAATTATTCAAAGTTGACACTTAAACAACTCTAGCATCAATTATTTAATATTTCATCACATTTAGAAAAATGTATATCTTAAAAATTTGATCATTAACATATATGTTACTATACATCATTTTAAACAGGATGTTTTAAGCTTTAATTTATGATATAAATCGTTTCATAACTCCTAGAAATATACTTCAGGTGATTATTTAAAGTTGACACTTAAACAACTCCAACAAAAATTATTTAATATTTTCATCATATTTAAAAAAATTTATTTCTTAAAAATTTGGTTATTAACATATATGTTACCATACATCATTTTAAAGAGGATGCTTTAAGCTTTAATTTATGATATAAATCGTTTCTTAATTCCTAAAAATAAAGTTGAAGTGATTATTCAAAGATGACACTTAGACAACACCAACAAAAATGATTTAATATTCCATCATATTTAGAAGATGTATTTCTTAAAAATTTGGTTATTAACATATATGTTATCATATATCATTTTAAAGAGGATGTTTTAAGCTTTCATTTATGATATAAATAGTTTCTTAATTCCTAGAAATAAACTTCAAGTGATTATTCAAAGTTGACACTTAAACAACTCTCGCATCAATTATTTAATATTTCATCATATTTAGAAAAATGTATATTTTAAAAATTTGATCATTAACATATATGTTACTATACGTCATTTTAAACAGGATGTTTTAAGCTTTAATTTATGATATAAATCGTTTCTTAACTCCTAGAAATAAACTTCAAGTGATTATT
Organism: Onthophagus taurus; assembly: GCF_000648695.1. Lineage (NCBI taxonomy): Eukaryota > Metazoa > Arthropoda > Insecta > Coleoptera > Scarabaeidae > Onthophagus > Onthophagus taurus. The sequence continues at coordinate 34,344 of NW_019280677.1, forward strand.
TAAAGTTGACACTTAAACAACTCCAACAAAAATTATTTAATATTTTCATCATATTTAAAAAAATGTGTTTCTTAAAAATTTGCTTATTAACTTATATGTTATCATATATCATTTTAAAGAGGATGTTTTAAGCTTTAATTTTTGACAGAAGTCGTTTCTTAATTCCTAGAAATAAACTTCAAGTGATTATTCAAAGTTGACACTTAAACAACTCCAACAAATATTTGCTATTTTCATCATATTTAAAAAAAATGTATTTCTTAAAAATTTGGTTATTAACATATATGTTGTCATATATCATTTTAAAGAGGATGTTATAAGCTTTAATTTATGATATAAATCGTTTCTTAATTCCTAGAAATAAACTTCAAGTGATTATTCAAAGTTGACACTTAAACAACTCTAGCATCAATTATTTAATATTTCATCACATTTAGAAAAATGTATATCTTAAAAATTTGATCATTAACATATATGTTACTATACATCATTTTAAACAGGATGTTTTAAGCTTTAATTTATGATATAAATCGTTTCATAACTCCTAGAAATAAACTTCAGGTGATTATTTAAAGTTGACACTTAAACAACTCCAACAAAAATTATTTAATATTTTCGTCATATTTAAAAAAAATGTATTTCTTAAAAATTTGGTTATTAACATATATGTTATCATATATCATTTTAAAGAGGATGTTTTAAGCTTTCATTTATGATATAAATAGTTTCTTAATTCCTAAAAATAAACTTCATATAATTATTCAAAGTTGACAGTTAAACAACTCTAACATCAATTATTTAATATTTCATCACATTTAGAAAAATGTATATCTTCAAAATTTGATCATTAACATATATGTTACTATACATCATTTTAAACAGGATGTTTTAAGCTTTAATTTATGATATAAATCGTTTCATAACTCCTAGAAATAAACTTCAGGTGATTATTTAAAGTTGACACTTAAACAACTCCAACAAAAATTATTTAATATTTTCGTCATATTTAAAAAAAATGTATTTCTTAAAAATTTGGTTATTAACATATATGTTATCATATATCATTTTAAAGAGGATGTTTTAAGCTTTAATTTATGATATAAATCGTTTCTTAACTCCTAGAAATAAACTTCAAGTGATTATTTAAAGTTGACACTTAAACAACTCCAACAAAAATTATTTAATATTTTCGTCATATTTAAAAGAAATGTATTTCTTAAAAATTTGGTTATTAACATATATGTTATCATATATCATTTTAAAGAGGATGTTTTAAGCTTTAATTTATGATATAAATCGTTTCTTAATTCCTAGAAATAAACTTCAAGTGATTATTCAAAGTTGACACTTAAACAACTCCAACAAAAATTATTTAATATTTTCGTCATATTTAAAAAAAATGTATTTCTTAAAAATTTGGTTATTAACATATATGTTATCATATATCATTTTAAAGAGGATGTTTTAAGCTTTAATTTATGATATAAATAGTTTCTTAATTCCTAGAAATAAACTTCAAGTGATTATTCAAAGTTGACACTTAAACAACTCCAACAAAAATGATTTAATATTTTCATCATATTTAAAAAAATGTATATCTTAAAAATTTGATCATTAACATATATGTTACTATACATCATTTTAAACAGGATGTTTTAAGCTTTAATTTATGATATAAATCGTTTTTTAATTCCTCGAAATAAACTTCAAATGATTATTTAAAGTTGACACTTAAACAACTCTAACAAAAATTAATTAACATTTTCATCATATTTAAAAAAATGTGTTCCTTAAAAATTTGCTTATTAACTTATATGTTATCATATATCATTTTAAAGAGGATGTTTTAAGCTTTAATTTATGACAGAAGTCGTTTCTTAATTCCTAGAAACAAACTTCAAGTGATTATTCAAAGTTGACACTTAAACAACTCTAACAAATATTATTTAATATTTTCATCATATTTAAAAAAAATGTATTTCTTAAAAATTTGGTTATTAACATATATGTTATCATATCATATATCATTTTAAAGAGGATGTTTTAAGCTTTAATTTATGATATAAATCGTTTCTTAATTCCTAGAAATAAACTTCAAGTGATTATTCAAAGTTGACACTTAAACAACTCTAGCATCAATTATTTAATATTTCATCATATTTAAAAAAATGTATATCTTAAAAATTTGATTATTAACATATATGTTATCATATATCATTTTAAAGAGGATGTTTTAAGCTTTCATTTATGATATAAACAGTTTCTTAATTCCTAAAAATAAACTTCATATAATTATTCAAAGTTGACACTTAAACAACTCTAACATCAATTATTTAATATTTCATCACATTTAGAAAAATGTATATCTTAAAAATTTGATCATTAACATATATGTTACTATACATTATTTTAAACAGGATGTTTTAAGCTTTAATTTATGATATAAATCGTTTCATAACTCCTAGAAATAAACTTCAGGTGATTATTTAAAGTTGACACTTAAACAACTCCAACAAAAATTATTTAATATCTTCCTCATATTTAAAAAAAATGTATTTCTTAAAAATTTGGTTATTAACATATATGTTATCATATATCATTTTAAAGACGATGTTTTAAGCTTTAATTTATGATATAAATAGTTTCTTAATTCCTAGAAATAAACTTCAAGTGATTATTCAAAGTTGACACTTAAACAACTCCAACAAAAATGATTTAATATTTTCATCATATTTAAAAAAATGTATATCTTAAAAATTTGATCATTAACATATATGTTACTATACATCATTTTAAACAGGATACTTTAAGCTTTAATTTATGATATAAATCGTTTCTTAATTCCTAGAAATAAATTTCAAGTGATTATTTAAAATTGACACTTAAACAACTCCAGCATCAATTATTTAATATTTTATCATATTTAAAAAGATGTATATCTTACAAATTTGATCATTAACATGTATGTTACTATACATCATTTTAAACACGATGTTTTAAGCTTTAATTTATGATATAAATCGTTTCTTAATTCCTAGAAATAAACTTGAAGTGATAATTCAAAGATGACACTTAAACAATTCAAACAAAAATGATTTAATATTTCAACATATTTAAGAAAATGTATTTCTTAAAAATTTGGTTATTAACACATATGTTACCATACATCATTTTAAACAGCATATTTTAAGCTTTAATTTATAATATAAATCGTTTCTTAATTCCCAGAAATAAACTTCAAATGATTGTTCAAAGTTGAATATTTAAAGTTATTCACAATGATCAGCTGATAAGATGAAATTGAAATGTTTAATGAAACATTTAATAAAAAAATTGCATTCATGATCTTCACGTCAATGAGATTAGATAAAATCAAGCCGATATAATCATTTTAAAGTGTTTTGCATCGTTTTAATATATAAGTGCATTAAAACAAAGTCATATATCGATTCGAAATCAATCGAAATGAGAGTTTTTGTCGTTGCAATAATTTCTTTGTGTTATTTTTTGACCGCTTATGCAGTCGAAGAAGAATGCAAACGTAAGATTTCTTAATTAATTTAGAAGAAAATCTTAAATCCAAGTTTTAGCCGTGCTAACAAATCTTTGGATTCACGATAATTACCTGGTTGGTGTTGAGTTTAACACATGTTCTAATGCGCATAACACAAAAATTAAATGCGTTGTTGGTGAAGATATTATTTATGGAAATACAACCTATACTGAAGGAGCGATTGAATTAAATAAACCGATTTCTTGTGAAGATGATGTTAAAATATCAGTTGTGGCTTATGATGAAGATGGTTTAAAACTTGGTGAATCAAAAATTGCGGATGTTCTTCCTTGTGGGGATTGTAAAGGTAAAGAAATTTTATTTTAAATATAAAACGAAGATTTTTGAAACATATTTTAGCAATTCGACAGGTTAGTTATGATGACGATTTAAAAATAACTGTTCTTATGACTCCGCAACAACCAGAATGCATCGCTAAAAAGTTTAAAATAAAATTATCTATGTATAACAAAATAGAATATATAGATACATATCCTGACGAGTTAAACAATGTCATTAAATTATCGAGTGCGTTACCATGTAAAGCTGAAGTATCTATTGTAGGATATACCGACAATGGTGTACAACTTGTGGAATCACCAATAACAATCGTTCGAAAATCCGATTGTAAGAGGTAATGGTGTAAGCAGTGTCGGATTAATCCTATTTTAAACTTTTTATATCATTACTTTAACCCCTTAACTTATGTATTAGTTAAGTCTAACTCGGGAACATAAAAATTACGAAATTATGCACGCCCAAATAGTTAGATCTTTTAAAATCAAAATCAGGGATCAAATGATCAAACCGCAGATGAAGATGAATACAGCTTGAACACAGTTCCGGTCTTTCTGGACCATGAGAAAGCATCCGATACGGTTAACCATCACAGCATTCATCACTATTCACCATTCTTGACGAACATTGAGCAAATTTATAAAACATATAGCTGCTTGATGATGATGATGATTGATGTAATGGGAATGGCAATGCTGTCAAAAAGCAGCCTTCGTAGCCAAGCATAATATCAGAAGATCACAACAAAAGTTAAATAAATTTGCAACTATTATCGAAAAATAACTTATTATGGAAAACTTTGCTACACTTATGAGGAAAAGGCAGAAAATTTCGCAGATCATCCAACTCAAGCATTCACTCCCTTCAAGAAGTGAATACCAAATCATTCCCAACATGTACCATATCACTTATCAAACAAGCTAGAAACGTATCATAAATATATAAAAAAAAATCATCAATAAGTAGAAAGACGCCAGATGAGCAAGAAAAAAATTTGGAAAACGAGATCAACGTTTCTGATGAAGCGTCTACAGACCAATATTCCAATATTGCTGCTCTCGTTTGAAAGACACCTCCTGTACAATATAGAAACTCTGACAATTGTCAAGAGACAAAAGACAAGAATTCCTAAGAGTTATAATGAAAGGTAAAGTTGAGAAGTTCGCGATCGCTGCTAAATGCAGCACAGGACAAAAAACGATTTGCCGAAATTGTAACCAACCCTCTATGAAGACGGCATCATAAGCAAAAGAAGATAAACATGTTCGGTTGTTGGCTTAAAGAGCTGCCTCCAGTTCATATTTCTTTTCTGTCATGATAACTGCATTGATTACTGATTGTAAATTTCGGTGACTTCACAAGCTGTCCAAGATGTGTTTTAAAATCGTATCTCAAGAACGAATGGAGATATCATCATGAAATAACCAACATTTTAAAGGTAATTTGATGAAGATTTAATGTGCCATAAATAATCTCTTACTTTCCATAAACATAGTTGTTATGATTTTTTAAATCCAAGTCTGCTTGTTGGATTGTTATAGATATGAAATATAAATTTTGACAAATCGTATCTCAAGAACAAATTGAGATATCATCATGAAATAACCAACATTTTAAAGGCAATTTGATGAAGATTTAATGTGCCATAAATAATCTCTTACTTTCCATAAACATAGTTGTTATGATTTTTTAAATCCAAATCTGCATGTTTGATAGTTATAGATGTGAAATATAAATTTTGAAAAATCGTATCTCAAGAACGAATTGAGATATCACCATGAAATAAAGAACAATTTACAGCAAATTTGATGAAGATTTAACGCGCCATAAATAATTTATTATTATACATAAATATCGTTGTTATGGCTTTTTAGATCCAACTCTGCATGTTTGATTGTTATAATTTGAAATATTAAATTAAAGATATCGTATCTCAAGAAAGAATTGAGATATCATCATGAGATAAAAAGCAATTTAAAGCAGATTTGCTGAGGATTCTTAAGATTCTCGGATTCTATTATTCTCTGCATGTTTGATTCTTATAGATATGAAGTATAAACTTTAAAAAATTGTATCTCAAGAACAAATTGAGATATCATCATGAAATAACCAATATTGTAAAGGTAATTTGATGAAGATTTAATGTGCCATAAATAGTTTCTTATTTTCCAAAAACATCGTTGTTATGATTTTTTTAATCCAACTCTGCATGTTTGATGTTATAAATATGAAATATAAATTTTGAAAAATCGTATCTCAAGAACAAATTGAGATATCATCATGAAACAACCAACATTTTAAAGGTGGTTTGATGAAGATTTAATGTGCCATAAATAATCTCTTATTTTCCATAAACATAGTTGTTATGATTTTTTAAATCCAACTCTGCATGTTTGATAGTTATAGATGTGAAATATAAATTTTGAAAAATCGTATCTCAAATTGAGATATTATCATGAAATAAAGAACAATTTACAGCAAATTTGATGAAGATTTAACGCGCCATAAATAATTTATTATTATACATAAATATCGTTGTTATGGCTTTTTAGATCCAACTCTGCATGTTTGATTGTTATAATTTGAAATATAAAATTAAAGATATCGTATCTCAAGAAAGAATTGAGATATCATCATGAGATAAAAAGCAATTTAAAGCAGATTTGCTGAGGATTCTTAAGATTCTCGGATTCTATTATTCTCTGCATGTTTGATTCTTATAGATATGAAGTATAAACTTTAAAAAATTGTATCTCAAGAACAAATTGAGATATCATCATGAAATAACCAATATTGTAAAGGTAATTTGATGAAGATTTAATGTGCCATAAATAGTTTCTTATTTTCCAAAAACATCGTTGTTATGATTTTTTTAATCCAACTCTGCATGTTTGATGTTATAAATATGAAATATAAATTTTGAAAAATCGTATCTCAAGAACAAATTGAGATATCATCATGAAACAACCAACATTTTAAAGGTGGTTTGATGAAGATTTAATGTGCCATAAATAATCTCTTATTTTCCATAAACATAGTTGTTATGATTTTTTAAATCCAACTCTGCATGTTTGATAGTTATAGATGTGAAATATAAATTTTGAAAAATCGTATCTCAAATTGAGATATTATCATGAAATAAAGAACAATTTACAGCAAATTTGATGAAGATTTAACGCGCCATAAATAATTTATTATTATACATAAATATCGTTGTTATGGCCTTTTAAATCCAACTCTGCATGTTTGATTGTTATAGATTTGAAATAAGAACTTTAAAAAATTGTATCTCAAGAACAAATTGAGATATCATCATGAAATAACCAACATTTTAAAGCTAATTTGATGAAGATTTAATGTGCCATAAATAATCTCTTATTTTCCATAAACATCGTTGTTATGATTTTTTAAATCCAAGTCTGCTTGTTGGATTGTTATAGATATGAAATATAAATTTTGACAAATCGTATCTCAAGAACAAATTGAGATATCATCATGAAATAACCAACATTTTAAAGGCAATTTGATGAAGATTTAATGTGCCATAAATAATCTCTTACTTTCCATAAACATCGTTGTTATGATTTTTCAAACCCCACTTTGCACTTTGGTTTTTGTTAATTTTAAAAGCATCAATTTAA